>JBBPRK010000894.1:0-16818 GCA_038093075.1 Boletus patriciae
CTCCAGCCACTCCGCCAGGACTCTTGCCACTGCCCACGAATGCTGAGGACCTGACCTGCCATGCCAGGCTTCCCCGGTACACCGCTAGGACACCCTGATTGGTCAATGTCGTTTGAACAACCTTACAGATGGTCTCTCTACTCGGTGCAGGCAACTCGGGGCGACGGAGGACCTTGATGAGGCTATTGCCCTCGACCGAAAAGCACTTGGCATCTGCCCGCAGGGTACCCTCAGCGCCCCATGTGTTTGAACAACCTTGCAGCCCATCTCTCCACTCGGTACAAGCAGCTCTGGATCTCGATGAGGCCATCGTGCTCAACCGAGAAGCACTCGACCTTTGTCTGCAAGGGCACCGTGACCCGGATCGGTCGATGTTTTTGAACAACCTTGCACAAGATCGCCAGTCCATATAGGAAGGGCCAACCGAACCTCCCTCATCTCTACATACACCAACCCTGAGCGCCCTCATTCGTGCCAGACGGCGTGATCCATTGAATTCAGCTACTGAACGGAAACGTTTCATTGTCATCGGCCAAGCAGAAGCTGCTGGTGGGAGCAAACTCCTTTCTGTTGAAGTCGGCAAGAACGCGTGGGTCCCCCTTGCATGTCATGGTCTCCCAAATCGAAAACAACCATTCGAGCCTGGTTCGCTCTGCACAACGGACGCTACAATCCAACGGACCATCGGGTGTCATACGACTGTCGAAGACGAAGAGAGTCCGGATGAGGTCATCCATCTTGCGTCGGTGATGTAGTTTGTTGGCTTCCGTTCTGTGATCGGGACGATGCAGGCGGTGGACGATGGTGAGACAACCAAGGTCATCTCGACTTTCTACAAACATATGGCAGACGAGTCACGTCGCCTGGACCATACCCGCGCAGCGTTCGTGCTGAACAAGACGACGAAATCTGTGAATATATCATTCGAATTCTTTAGATCCATCTCGGTGCTTGGTTCTATCTATTATACCCTCGTTCGCCTTCTTGCTTTCCATTGCTCATACATCCTGTGTATAGCTGCTATCAAAGATTATCCATTGTTTCTTGGGTCGTCCGAGGCGCAGGTACAGTGCGATCTGAGACTCTTTCGTCGCGAATTACCCGAACTCGATCCAGGCGGGTATGGCTCCCACGGTGTGCCGGGTATGCGACGTATTGTATACTTTGCACCGTGACAGGTGGTGCCATTGCTCGCTGCAATGGCAGTGATTACCTTGGACTCCGGCTCAAGCTACTTGGGTATGAGCCCAGACAAACATGGGATTGCAATAAGAATCACCCGGTGCGTCCAGGTTTTCGACAACAAAGCTACCACCTTTGACCAGGCAGCAAAGTTCAAGTTGATACAAGATGCATATGACCTGACTTAGCGCCAAGACCGTTTTCAACACTCAGGCATTTAGTCCTGACACGTTGGCGAGAAATCGTGGACCTGGGTTCACGGTGAAAGAGATTGACCGCATGTTGATGAAAATGCCGCTGGTGGAGAGTCGTATCGCCGCCGGAGTGGCACGAACTTGGAAGCACAGGATACTATCAGCGATGAACAACGCCGATACAATACAGAAGCTGCCTTGCTTGCCCCACGAGGCGTCTGCCACCAGCCGCATGGTTTGCCATGAGGCAGTCAGCGCTGACGCTAAATGCCCTTCGATCCGACTTCCAATCCTCCATCATCCAAGTCCTTCTGAGAAGTCGGGGTTCTCTCTCTCTGTCTGTCTTTGACGATGAGCTCAGGTTCGTTTATCAAAGACCAACTCTCAAAGGTACTACTCCCATTCCCGTGAATGTTGTTGTCGCCGCCGTTGATGTCCGCCAACTGGGTTCCTTTCGCTCTAGGTCAAGTCTATCTTCCCGAATCCCCTGTCGTTCCGTCAGACGGGATCCGCGACGACCCAAGGGGATGGATCACAGTTTTCCGTGAAACAAACCCATACTTTCAGATCCCTTTCCCGTTCCTCCACCGCAGACTTGCTTGTAACTGGAAGCGACGAACCCAAAAGTAATCATGGAGCTGGTAATCTTCGAGCGAACGACCGTCATTGAGTAGAGCTCACCAGTCCTTTGCCCAGGACAAACATCTCCCGGGGACCCATCGCCCTCAACGCAGCCTCGCACCGTCAATGTCGTGCTTTTCGGCGAATCTGGTGTCGGGAGGAGTCACGTCATAAACCTTATTGCTCGGAAAGAGGTTGCAAAAGTTTCCTCGGACGTTGACCGTTGCACGATGCAGTCCACTCGCTACGATATCCCCTTCGATGGCATGAGTTTCGCCATATTCGATACCATCGGCCTCGAGGAACCCCAAATTGGGATCAACGGCTATCTGAAGGCTATTGAAAAGGCGTACGAGCTCATCGTGAAGCTCGATGCTGCCGGCGGCATCCATCTTTTGTTATTCTGCATGCGCGGGGACGGAATAACGGCGACTACGCAGAGCAACTACCGGTTGTTCTGCGAGTGTCTCTGCAACACAAAGGTTCCCATAGCACTCGTTTTCACCGGCCTCGAGAGGGAAGTGGAAATGGAGGACTGGTGGATGAGAAACAAGACCCATATCGAGCACTACGGCATCAAGAGCCATGGCCATGCTTGCATTACTACAGTCCAGGACGAAGTTCCCGGAGAAGATTTCAAGTATATGGAGTCGCAAAAGAGGATACGTGAGCTTCTGAAAACCTGCGCTCGCACAAACGAGGCTTTCTTACTGGAATCACACACTTGGTTCGCGAAGCTTGGGAAGGGGATGAAGAGTTTTATCGAGAAGCATAGGAACCCGAAAGGGAGGGATGTTATGCGGGTATTGACGAATCGTTGTAAACTGGACCCGGAGACCGCAAGGAAGATCGTAGATATGATGGAGAAAGGTGAAACAGAGACGACGGACGGGAACCAGGACGAGCAGGTGGGGAACAAGTAAGGTGATGTATGAAACGAGCGCGAGGCTGAGCCTCGTAACGATGCGCTGGAGGAGGATAAGAGTGGGCTTGTGAAGAAGATCGCAGCGAAACCTGGTACCCTGGGCTTGTGACGAAGATCGACTACGTCACATCAAACGGGCCTTACTACACGTCGGTTTGTAAAAAATGTACAGCCAACATTTCTTTTTGCAATTATGCAGCCGATATTTAAATTATATACATGCTTTGGATTCCGGCATTGTTGCTGGAAATAATTCAAAAATCTACACCAAGGATCTCGGGGTTAGAACGTATTACACACACTATCTGAACTCGGGAAATGCCGCCTGCGTCGGCAGAAACCTTGCTTGACTGGTGGTAAGGAGACTCGAACCCATAGACTCGAACCCGTCTGTATTATGATCAAGAACTAAGCTACAGACGCCGAGAGCAAGCACTACCCCTGAGAGACAGAACAACTTGAAACGGGGGAAGGCGGAAACACAGTCGGGGAAATTAAGTACTTTTGATCATATCAAGGGCGCGGAAAGCTGTTAATGAGACAGAGGCAGTGGACGGACGGGACGAGTTTTTGTTGGCGCGGCTTTTGACAGAGCCCGGCGCGGTTTACTTCGCGGCGCGCTTTCCTTTCACGGACAGCAGCGGGTCGGCGAACGACGACGCAGGCAGTTTTTTGGCAGCCGGCGCGGGGGGTGGGGCGGTGCGAAGGAGTTGGATGGAGTGGATGTTGGCAGTGAAGTTATTGTTGAAGGAGGTGTGGGTGAGCACAAAATGGAAGTGTGCAGTGGCACCCTGGAGGCGGGCGCAATACGCCTGAGGGGGGATCAACCTCCCGTTCGCATCGTAGGCGTGAAGCGGGCAGACGGAGTGCGTCCGGAGCTCCACGATCTGTTGGAGAGCGTGATTGGCGGCGGTGGAATGAGTCGGCCATGTGCGAATGGGGTTGTTGGCAGGGTAGTCGTCGGTGGAGTCCCTGGGCTAGTAATACAGAATCGTGAGTCGCGAGGGAACTCGAAGGCAGTCCGGCGACTGGACATACCTGGAAGAAGACATGACGAAATTTCAGTTCGGTCGCGCCGTCGGGGGAGGGCACGAAGCCACGCCTGGTGCGCCCTTGAGTAGCGACAGTGTCTTCGAGCTGTTGAAGGTTGTTGACGACCGTCGTGAAATCGGCGCCGGGGATGGTATTGATAGGACCGATGCCGAAACATGCCCCCTTGACGTCGGCGAGGGTAGGCGCGGCGTCAGTGGGCCGGCTCCAGGAGGTGTCGCTGTGCGCAGCGCTCGTCGTCAATAGCCAATACGATGGGGGGTCGTTCGCGTACACACCTGCTGAGCCAAAAGCCATCCTCGCTGATATTGACGACGACGGACAGGAGTGCTTGGCTGGTCTCCCCATCTACGTTTGCACCGCCAGAGGTACAGAGAACGTATTTGCGTCCCTGTCGAGTCCAACGGACGTTGGCCGGCATGTTGGGATCACCTAGATAGGTGCCGGAGGCGCGACGAGAGTGTTGCGAAGGTCTTCGTGGGTGGTCATGGCAGAGGAGGTTGGGATGGAGAGGATACAGCCCATTGCCTCGCAGGTGATGTGAGTACGGACATGCCGACGTCATCGCTCGCGGACAGACGGAAACCACGTGACATCACGTGTCACCGGAAAAGTGGGACAATTATGACCCTCGAAAGACCTTGCAAGCAAGGTAATATATGCAGCAGTGTAGGGCGCTACCAAATGTTGGCGCAAATAAAAAGTTTGATCGAGGCTTGAATGTACGCCTAAATTTCAAGTAGTGTATTTACGTACGGACACTAACTAAATTTTAAACTTAATCAAGGACTGCACTGCGGTCGGAATTTATTGTTTGGGCGAACAAAAAAACAAAGTTGAAAACTTCAAGTTTAGACTGACGATCAGAGTGTTGTCGAGACTTGAAATTTTGACGATGGACAGAACTCTGCGCCCGCTTAGCGACCCGCTTAGTGCCCGTTCCCTCGCCGCTCACACCTGAGACACGGTCGAAAAAGTCAGCAATACATAGCCACTGCATATGGGTTAACAGATGGCGCCTAGGTACTTTGCTATGTTCATCACAAATAAAGTTAACAAAGTTAATATATTATATTTTACTATGGTTACTAGACATAGCTAAGAAAACAAAGGGAGAACAATAAGGATCTACATATTATAGCTATGAATAAGACTTTTCATTAGCAACATATTTGTTAACAAATGCGGTCAAAGTTGAAAAATTTGATGTACTTACATATGTTGCAAATATTGAGAATTATATAAGACGCTAAGTCTAACCCGTTCTATTTCTATTCTTTTATTACAGCCGGGTCTAGACGTCTTATGTAATATGACGACATTATGGTCTAGGTTCTTATCATACTATCTATGACATCATAGATAGCTATTTCAGGGAGCTTATAGCGTAACTCCCTCTTATCTCTTATCATAGTCACATGATATGATATTAGAGTTTGTGTCAATACGTACAAACAGTACTTAGACACTATAAAGGAGTGGACTAGCCCTCCTTAAATCTTTACCTCGTTCCACAATCATCTCTCCTGTGAAACGAACTCAAGCTTCTCACCACACAAGATATTTGGTTAGTGAGCTCTCTCTCATTAACGTCACTTCTTGCTGTTGCTCCTCTAGAGATTTGGTTTTCCAATCTCTTTAGGTTATGAGCCCTGAACGTTGGTCTTTTGGACGTCGTTGCTTTTAAAAATCGCTTCGTGCCCTTTTTGAAAGACTGTTTGCTGTCTTCATGATACAAACAGAATTATCTTGTCTTTGGACTAGATAAGATGCCATCGATCTTCTCAGGCTCGAATATCTTGATGGTTTTGAGTAACGCGGTATTTTATTTGTGTTTAACCCTTCTCGCGATCGTTGGGTCAGTTACGCTTGGACATCCTGGCTATACCAGGTCCTTCGCTCTGATTTTTATCGGTCAATCTTATATTGTTTTCATTCGGTATATGACAGATGACAATCGTCGTCATATTGGTGTTCAAATACGGACAACTGACGCGCTTCACACTGTGGCTTACCAGGTGATCCCCATTATCCTTAACAGGAACTTTTACAATCCAAACGAACTTCCTCCGGATTACCGAGTAAGTCGTCACGATTTGTATATTGGGGATATTCTTTTCGATCCACATCCTCCTGCTATTGGTCAACCAACTGCAGATAAGGATGAGATCCTTCGTGCTCCTCCTCCGTATCCTGAATGCTATCCTCCGGTAAATCCCTTAAGGGGACAACCGAATGGACAACAAGAGATGAGATCTAGACCATTTGGTTTACCTAATGGTCCTAGAGGTCATCATCCTGGCAGAATCTCTGATGCAGAAGTTAACAGTGTCCTCTCTCGAGCTCTATATCCCGAGATCATCCTCGGAGATACAAGAGATGAACCAGTTGGTTCTGGACCACTTCGAGGAAACCTCGATACCGTTAACCACTCTGAGACAAGGACTAACCCTTCGACAGGGTTACGACAAATGCGTCAAAATGAACCACATCAACCAATTGCACGACCTCAACCGTCTGGAGTTTGATCATTGGATCCTCCAAGACAGGCCGCTGGCTGTGCAGCGGAGACGTGATCCATGGTGGAACGTCTTCCACGATGCCCACTACAAGGTAACCAATCCCGAGTACACAGGCCATCGTGCACTTGTGCACTATGTAGATCCTTAGGACCTCGGACTCCCCGAGCGACCTGATGGAAAGGCCCTTCTCCTCTACGCTTACGAGGGAGAAGAACTGTGTTCGGTATTAGAAGGAAATGGTTTTTGTTTTCCAGGTTCGGACTCACGAGATTCTTATATTCATTTCCAAGGCGACAAGATTCTTTCTGGGGAGCAACAGAGGCATGGAGTTTATTTTCCTCTTTTCCCACATGCTGATGCACTTAACGACATGGAAACCATGTTGGTACCAAACGTCGACTCTGAGAACTTTTCTTATGAGCACGTTGATATTTGGCAGCAAAGCCAATGGTACAATCCCTTATGGGACGTTCCTCGGATTTCCGAATGGAACGAGTATGTAGATCAGATGTGAAGGTCTGCTTTTCATAAACGCATGGACCCTTATCTTTCTATTTTGAAACAGTGTGCCGAAGATCCTCTCCTTGAGACGATCATCGAACTTGAGCAACAGCTCAGAGACATGGTAAAGTCAGCAACTGACTTTTCCACTGACATCGATGCCCTTTTGGCAGAGGCGTCCAAATCTGCGGTGGCTGGCCCTTCTCAGAAACGGCCTAGATGAGAGGAAAGAGAGGAAGGACAAATCTTGGGAATGGGAAACCCTGACCAAGACCGTCCCTCACCTCCTCGTCGAAAACATACCCGCAGAGTGGCCTCTTCCGGTGTCGTTAGGAAGTCAGTACGCATGCGACATACCGCTGTCCCTCACGGCGCAGCACCTTCCTTGGTTTCAAAATTTTTATGATTTGAATTATGCTACTGATGTCATTCTCATTCCTTATCTCGGTTGTACTTTTCCGGGTTTTAATCATAACGGTGTTTACATTGAAAACCCACACCATTTCGATGAACTCTTATTCCTCGAAATGGAAGAGTATATCGAGAAGGAAAGTGTCTTTACAACATACCGCGACACATCTGGTATCCAGAGTGAAACAAGCAAGTATGAAACTGACACATCTGTTTCACAAAATGACTCAGATAGCGATGAGGAATCTCTATCTTAAGCCCCGCCTTCATCTCATATTACTCCTCTTGGTTCCTTTGCGGCTACCAGTGCAAACCTGGCAGTTACTGATCTTATTATTCTTGGCTTTCTTTAGATTTTGAAACATGTCTTCTTCCAAAGATTCTGGTTCTGGCAGTCTCGCTGGCAAAGTTGTTCTCAAAGGTACCTCCAACTACCACGCATGGTTGGAATCTATCCAATCCTTTTTGATGACGCTTAAAGTATGGCGTATTGCGGACGGAACGTCCAAATACCCTACTACTGGTAACGATGAGGTTAAAAACACCTGGTTTGACTCGGATTACCAGGCACTTGGTGTTATTTCGCTTCATATCAAGGAAGACCTTTGTACCAGCGTCGCAAAAACTTATAACACAGTGTTTGATTCCCTTTCTCATACTACTTTGGCAAATCTTGCTAAACTTTACGCCACGTCCGGGCCTACCGGACAGTTTCATCTATTTAGGGAAATTGTGAACTGGTGCTTGGGGGGGGGAGATGTTTCGGCCGAAGTCGCTCATCTTATCGACCTGTTTGCTCGTCTCAAGGGCACAGGATTGGACCTCCCAAACAACCTTCGTGCCATGTTAATCTGCACTGGACTTGGCGATGCCTATTCTAGCCTCGTCACAACCGCCATTCATACGATTGGAATGGTTGATTTCACCCCTGACAAGATTCTTCCTATGATTCTTGCTGAGTCGCAACGACAAGGCACTTCCCTAGCCAACCGCATTTTTTTGAACAAAGCCAAAACTATTAAAAAGGCTAGTTCCGAGCGTTGCAAAATCTGTTGTGGGACTTCTCACAAAACAGAGAACTGTTGGAAGCTTACGGGGAAACCTGGAAGCACTGGAAATTCTGGCAACCAGAATAAACAGAACCAACAAAAAACGCAACAGAACACTGGTAACCAGAGTTCTGGAGGGGACAATAAGAAGAAAGGCAAAGGCCATGGTAAAGGCAAAGGAAAAGGAAAAGGAAAAGCCAATGAAACTCATGTTGCCAATGAAGCCATGATTCTGGATGAACCAGACGTTGGTGACACCGATTCTGATGTCACAATCAAGATAAATGGTTTACCTTCCATTTCCTCTTTCTTCCTTGGTAAAACAGGAGAATCGTTGACCGCAAGGATCAATGATGAGGAAATACTTGATTGGGATGATAATGACGACGGTATGGAGAGCACTTTTATGGCACAGCCAAACACATCTTTTCGCAGAATGTCCTTTTAAATTGGTCTACCAAGAAAGGACATACACGACGACCCAAGGTAGACAAACGTGGTGAACATTTTTATGGGAATTACGATCGTAATGCAGATGGCACGTGGAAACGTGGCCTGGCATCAGGAATGGTATCATGGAATTCCAATGTACCATTTGATGATACAACCGGCTATGTAGATGAAATGTACTTTGATAGCGAAAATGGATATTCTTCTTGCTATGTGGTGACTGACTACCAACACAAGGATAAATGGATGGTGGATTCTGGATGTACCAACCACCTGTCACCATTCCTTGATGATTTTGTTTCAAAAGAAGATCGCAAAAGAAAATGTAAGACTGCTAATGGAACAATGCCTATATATGGACCAGAAACAGTTTTATTCAAACACAATAATGGGGAACGCGATATAACTCTAGTCTTAGACGGAGTTTACTATGCACCCCATATATCACATTGCCTCCTTTCTGTCACCGCCTTAACTAAAAAGGGTTTTAGGTGTACAATTGGAGACAAAACTCAAATCTGGGACAAAACTGGTACTCTGTTAATTACGGCTGCACAGCTGAATTCAACAGATTCTTTACACTGGTTTTCGTCGTTACCGATGCAACCAGATAGCAAAGCTTCCAGTATACAAAAGGATGATAACTACCTTTTGTGGCATGGACGTATGGGACATTGTTCACACAACGCCCTTCGTCACACTTTCAATCATGTTTCTGGCATACCGAAACTTAATATTCCTCCCACTTCACGTCCTTGTCGTGGATGTTCTCTTGGAAAAGCCACTGAACGACCATTTCCACCCTCTACTTCCCGGGGGGAGAAACCACTTGGATTGGTTCACACCGATCTTTGTGAATTCCTGGTGCAGTCTCACACCAAACATATTTGGATGATGACCTTTTTGGATGACTTTTCGGGCTATGGCAGTATTGTCTGCCTGAAACATAAATCAGATGCGGCTACCGCTTTCCGTAATTGGTTTGTCTGGGTGGAGAAGGCCTCTGGGAACAAACTGTTGACACTGCGTTTGGACCGTGGAGGGGAATACATAAGTTCTGACCTATGGAACTTCCTTTCCGAAAATGGTGTTGAACATCAGATGACAGTCCCACACACACCTCAACAAAATGGTAGAGCTGAACGTTTTAATCGTATGCTTTTAGAGAAATCTGAAGCAATGCGACAACATGCATGTTTACCGCCATTCTTTTGGCAGGATGCAGTTGAAACCAGCCTCCATATATATAACAGACAATCAATACGTCGTCATAATTGGTTTACCCCAATACAGTTATGGAATGGTACGAAACCAGATCTATCTTACTTTTGAACTTTTGGTTGTCAGGCATATGTTTTCATACCCAAAGACAAACGACCTAATAAACTCACACCAAAATCTGAAGATATGATCTTTATTGGCTATGAACCTGGAACAAAGGGATATCGCTTCTGGTCTAGGACTAGAAGAACAATTGTTATTTCTTCCACTGCCACATTTGATGAGTTTGATTTCCCAAATTGCCCTAGAGAGAAACAACCTGACAAACCACCTCCTGAAAATCAATCTCCAGAAACTAACGACCAAGAGAACACAAATCAAGGAGGAGACGACGGTCTACAACCTCCTGATAACAATCAACCAAATCATCCTCAACCTCAAAGACCTGACCCAGGTTTACCGGGATCAGATACCGAAGATAGTGACGATGATTTATATGGTCCACCCAGACCATCCAAACATACAGGTAGCAAATCGACAGGAGAGAAACGACAGAGTCCTCCAGCTCCTGTACCACCTCGAGTTCCTATTCCACCTAAACCTAACTTTCCTCAACCACCAAAACATACAAATCCATCTATGAGCTACCAAAAGGATCATCCTAGAGCTCCAATGGAACCTCGAGTTCGTCCTGTCAGAACCATTAAACTGGTTATCCAGAAAGATTCGATATATGGGAATTGGACACCGACCCAAATCGAACAACAGATTAGGACAGAACAAGATTTTGTACGAAAGGTACTTAGACAAGGATACCAGGAACAACCGGATCCTATTCCATCGCAATCTACAGATCCCAGATCTGAAGATAGAGATATTCCCATACCGGGAAACTCAAGCGAGGAGGAGTCTAATCGTATGACCGAGAAAGTTGAATTATCTTCTTCATTCATTTTTGAATTATTGGCTCACACTATAGAATCTTCGGACATACCGAAATTCTTCCGTGATATTAAAAAGATGCCAAAAGAAGATCAAAAAGACTGGGAAAAAGCCTGTGATGACGAAATGAAGTCACTTGCTGATTGAAAAGTTTGGAAATTGGTTGATTTACCCCCAGGTCGCAAAACTGTGAAATGTCAATGGGTTTTTGTTGCAAAGTCTGACGGACGCAAAAAAGCACGCTTGGTAGCCAAGGGCTTTACTCAAGTCTACGGAATTGATTTTGAGGAAACCTTCTCACCGGTTGCACGTTTTGAAACCGTACGTATTCTACTTGCACTAGCCGCACTTGAGGATTGGGATATCGAGTCACTCGATGTCAAAACCGCATACCTCTATGGCGAACTAGATGAAGAGATATACATGGATCAACCAGAAGGTTATATAAAAAAGGGTCAAGAGAGAAAGGTTTGTCGATTGCTAAAAAGTCTTTACGGACTTAAGCAATCCACACTTCAATGGAATAAAGAGCTCCACAAGTCTCTTCTTGATTTAGGGTTTACCCGTACACAATTGGATGCCAGTGTGTATTTCAAATTTGATGGAACTGACATAACTTTAGTCGTTGTCTATGTTGATGATGTACTCTTCATGGGATCAAATCCGAAACTCATGAAAGGAGAAAAAGGAAAATTTATGAAGGTATGGGAATCCAGAGATCTAGGTGAAGCCAAGGAATACCTAGGCATGCGCATAACCCGTGATCGAAAGAAATGGACATTAACCCTTGACCAATGTGTCTATGTGGAAAAAGTCCTTAAACGATTCGGAATGCAAAACGCCAAACCAGCTCGAACTCCACTTCCGACTGGTTATAATCCAAAGATCTCAGATATCAAGGCAACCTCTGATATCCGTTCCCAATATCAATCGGTAATTGGATCCCTGCTCTATATTATGCTTGGAACTCGACCAGATATTGCCTATGCAGTTATCCGTATGTCACAGTTCTGTGCTAATCCTTCACAAGAACACCTAAGTCAGGCACTATATATCATACGATATCTTGGATCAACCAAGAATCTAGCTTTACGCTATGATGGTGCAAACCACGATGGTTTCTTAGGATATACAGATAGTGATTGGGCAGCTAATCCAGATGATCGGAAATCCATCACTGGATATGTCTTATTCCTAGCTAACTCTCCTGTTTCATGGTTAACCAGACGACAGAAGACTGTAGCTTTATCATCCACAGAAGCTGAATATATGGCAATGTCAGATACAACTTGACAGATTTCTTGGATCAAATCACTCCTAGGCGAGATTCACTTCTCAATTCCGAAAGTTCTGCTTTATTGTGATTGTTACGGCTCAGTACGCCTAACATCGCTTTAACGGACTTAGTCGTTTCTTTTCTTTTCTTCTTATCTTATCAGATTAACTTATAACAGCCACACTGTCTCTATGCTTCTCCTTCCTTTTCACATTATGCCGCATGCACCCTTGACGGGTTTTTGGGTTGTTTCATTAGAACTAAACTATCACTTTCGCACTACCGAATCTACACCGACGCAAAGACACAAGTTAGTCATTGGTCACCTTTCCTCTAGGGCGCATGAAGCCTTCATATCTGACGTTGCCAAGTGCCCATCTCCTTCCACAGAACTCTGCTCAGCCTCCGCACCTTCCGCCTCCACGGCCCCAAGACACCTTGACCACCCTTACGTGGCAAGCACCATCATAGGTGGACCAGCGGTCCCAGCACTCCAGAGAGACTGGGAAGTAGTTGAAAGAGAACCGGTTGCGGTACACTCACCAACACCAGCTGTTGAAGAAGCAGCTCAAGACCCTTCCCCCACATCAAGATTCCTTCTTCTTTTAGAAGAAGAGTTGTGGCCCGAATCGTACGTTTTACCAAGAGATTCTCAGGGATATTTAGTAGATCCGCTAAGAACGATCGCGGTCGCCCTCAGATCGGGAGACCCCAACACCTCTCTCCTTTCCCCAATTTCACAAGAATCGATAATCCGCTCTCCGTCCCTCGACCCCAACGACCTAGAGTCAGAGCCGGCGGAACTTACCTATCCCGCCCCTTTAGCATTCTCCGCCGACGCACCTGGGTCATCAGATCGGGTCGAAGAACCCGAAATCAAATATTTGTGTACCGTAACTAGGGACGGTTGGACGCCTTTGGGAGAAAGGCCAGTAGTTGTAAAACGAGAACGAGAGGAAGAAGAATGGGCACCAGAGGAAGTACCTAGAAAGAAGCAAAGGGTCCAGAAGAGGAAGCCGTTAGTACGGAAAAGCATCCGTCGTGCTAACCTTGGAGATCCATGCCCCGACGAACAGATAAGTCGGGTTACTTTACATCCTAAACAGATACTCCACTGCCCCTCCCGATACACCTCCTGAACTAATAATATAACATGTCTTCTTCCCTCCCCGCGAGTTTGGCTGCAGCCCTCTCCGTCGCAGGATTGTCTGGAGGAAGCTGGGGGGACTTAGCAGGAGAATTGAGATTGTTCATGGAAGCACAACAGGATGCACTGGACGCAACCAGGATCCTAAACATAAACCTATCACAAGAAGTCGACCAGTTGAAAGCACAGCTTCTCGCGATACCCACAAGCAGCCCGAGTACAGGGACAAGGGCTCCTTCTGAGCCAAAACTATCTAAGATCTTTTCTGACCCTGGGAACTTTGACGGTTCACCTGGCAAGAAGTTTGAAGAATGGTGGACACGTGTTTGCAGCTGGCGATATGAAAACGCCGCTGCTCTCCCAGATAGGAAAGCAATCTCCACCGTGCTCTCACGCATGGTAGGAGGCAGGGCTGGTGACTTTGCAAGGAGCCAGCTGAACGCTATCCTTAAAGGAGTAAGAGAAACAGACTGGGACGACTTCGCTACCCTAGTCGAAAAACACTTCCGATCCACCAACGAAAAGGACCAGAACCGGTTAGCTCTCCGAAACTTGAAACAAAAAGAGCACCCAATGGAGGCGTTTCTGCTGAAATTCGAGAACTACGCCCTCCTTGCCGATTACGATGAAACATGGCAAATAGAATTGCTTGAACAAAACGCGGACAAGGAGATTGTCTCGCGTCTAATTTTAGAAAAGGGATGCTATACGTTCCTAGATACCTTCAAAACCGACCTTCGGCAAGCAGGAGCACGTAAACAGCTCCTAAGTTTCATTCAGAAAGGAACGGCGGAACGGGTCAAGCAAAAGGACCCTAACGCCATGGACATTGATGCCGTAAAGACAGGTGGCAAAAATAAATGTTTCAACTGTCAACAAGAAGGGCATTTCAGCAAAGACTGTCCGAAACCAAAACTTCAGTGCCCCGAATGCCACTTCTTTGGAGGTGGTCACCAGAAAGCCTGCTCCAAGCGAGGCAAAGGCAAGGGCAACGGGCGTCAGGTACGCTCTACCGAAACTGAAGACAAGCCTGCAACCTCCTGGAATGAGGATAAAAGCACCAACAAAGACAACAAGGGAAAAGGTCGTGATTGGACCTCTTCCATAAAAGGAATGTCACTGGACGAGGCGAGAGCCTGGTTCAAGGATTATGAGACTCTCGCTGCTAAGTTGGCGGGAAAAGCTTAGCTCCAACACACGTGTTTGGGTGTGTGAAGGGGCAGAATCAATATGAAAAACTCGCCGTGGAAGAAATCGTTGACGACGAGGATTCCGCAGTAACAAACCTCATTTCAAATTCACCGTCAGAGGGGTCCCCTAGTGGGCTCAGCAGGGACGATAAACCTGTGCTTAATTCCTCTACAAAAAACAAAAATAGTCCAGAAATCCCAGACGACGCTTATGTGCAAAGCATAAGACCCGCACGAGAAATCAATCTATCTATTTGGATTGTGCTGTTTACACAATGGCAGAACTTCACGCAGACAGACGCACTCCTAGATTCGGGTGCTAACACGATCTTTATCGACAAAACGTGGGCAGAAACTCATAAGGTCCCACTTATTCCCCTCCAAAACCCCATTCCTGTGTACAACGTGGATGGAACACGTAACTCTGCCAGAAGCATTACGCACTCTGCGGAGCTGGTCGTAGAATTCCAGGGACATCGTGAAAAAGCCACAGCAGAAGTGACCGATCTGGGAAAGAACCCCTTCATTTTGGGCTTCTCGTGGTTACAGCGCCACAATCCAGAAATTGATTGGACAAAAGGCACTGTCAAGATGACACGTTGCCCACGCCACTGTCACATGCTGCAGGACAAGTCCGCTTTCATCCAAGAGGTGGAAGAAGAGGAATACGATAACCAATATTTCATCCATGAAACAATCCACGCACTGGAAGCGCAACAGGAATCTCAGAAACCTAAAGAGAAAACCCCCGAGGAACTAGTCCCCGTGGAATATCACAAACATCTTAACGTATTCTCCAAAAAGGAATCGGAACGGATGCCGATCAGAAAACCATGGGATCACGCAATAGATCTCAAGGACACGTTTAAACCCAAGAAAGGCAGAATAATTCCTCTATCGCCACAGGAACAAGAAGAGGTTACCACGTTCCTTGATGATCAGCTAAAGAAAGGTTACATAAGACCTTCTAAATCCCCCCAAACGTCACCGGTGTTCTTCGTGCCCAAAAAAGATGGCAAGAAGCGTATGGTACAGGATTACCGATACCTCAACGAATTCACCGTCAAAAACAACTACCCTTTGCCGTTGATCGGGCAACTAGTGGATAAGCTCCAAGGGACTAAGCTATTTACGAAAATGGATCTAAGATGGGGGTACAATAACGTCCGGATCAAAGAAGGCGATGAATGGAAAGCCGCATTCGTTTGCTTCCGTGGAGCATTCGAACCTTTGGTCATGTACTTCGGACTATGCAACTTCCCCGCCACATTCCAAGCAATGATGAATGAAATCTTCGCAGATATGGATGACGTGGTAGTGGTCTACATCGACGACCTAATGATCTTCACAAAAACAGATAACCAAGCTGAGCACGATCGAATCGTCCTTGAGGTTCTACGCCGCTTGGAAGAAAATGATTTATTTGTCAAACCCGAAAAATGCACGTTCCGCGCCACAGAAGTTGACTTCCTCGGCATGATAGTCGGACGTGACGGCATTAAAATGGACCAGACAAAGGTCAAAGCAATCTTAGATTGGCCTGAACCAAAGAACGTAAAAGGAGTAAGAAGCTTCCTAGGTCTGGCAAACTTCTATCGAAGGTTCATAAAAGATTACGCGCGCGTTGCACGCCCGCTACACGACTTAACCAAGAAAGAAGAACCCTTTCGATGGGAACAGCCCCAGCAACACGCGTTTGACACGCTTAAGGAACACTTCACCACCGCTCCGGTACTCGCGTTCCCGGATCTAGATTGCAAATTCCGCCTGGAATCGGATGCTAGCGATTACGCTACAGGCGCAGTATTATCTATCGAGAAGGACGGCATATGGCATCCCGTCGCATTCTCTTCCCACTCCATGACGCCACAAGAACGGAACTACCCGGTCGCAGATAAAGAGATGCTATCAGTCATCCAAGCGCTGGAACAATGGCATCATTACCTAGAAGGTGCTAGGCACCAATTTGAAATTTGGAACGACCATGCAAATTTGCAATGGTTCATGACGAGACAGGATCTCAACTGTCGGCAAGCCCGATGGGCAATGTATCTCTCACAGTTCAACATGTTGTGGTTCTACAAGCCTGGCCACACAATGACGAAACCAGATGCTCTCTCCAGAAGAGAAGATCATG
>JBBPRK010000895.1:0-16797 GCA_038093075.1 Boletus patriciae
TGATAGGTACAAACGGGCCCATACTCAGTGGGTCCTTATACTACCACACCTATTGCAATGCGCACTACTGATCACTAGCACCGATTTCCTTTTTCGTCCGACCGCCGCGCCTCAAAATTTCCCGCAGTCTCATTAGCTCTGCACACCGCTGTAAGTGCATTACAGGAAAAAGATGTAGAGCCTCAAGTATAAAGGGTAATGTATAAAAGGAATCCAGCAAGTTAGGATTTAATAAAAGAATGGCAATTGATCCACATTGATCCAACAATATTTGGAATTTTAGCTACCCCTATTGTGGCAGTATTCATGTGTGGACTTAGGTTGATCTTCTTAATTTCATAGTATGTCTAGAAATTTTCAGAAGCTGAAAGTTGAATATAGTCTGAGAGAAATAGGTAATAGGACAACATTTGGATTTATGTATTGGCAAATGTGAAGTGCCACAATCATAATTCAAGATACATTGATATATTCAATGCTCTTTCAACTATGTATTGGGTAGAAATATATACCTTGTTAAATAGCTTGGCCACCTTTTCTGATCTGCCACCCACAAAGTCCTTCAAGTCCATGTTCTTCCTCTTTTAAATAAAACTTTCATTGAATGAGGCTTTGAAATATGATATTAAATGTCTGTTATGCAGCACTGTGTAAGGGAAGTCCCTTTTCCCAAAGGAACTATGATCAGATCAAGAGAGTTGGAGATATTGACTATTGCTAACATCATCTCCTGTCTAGGTTAGATTAGGTAAGAAAAGAAACTAGAAGGATCACAGGCACACAAATTTAGCATAGCCACTTGCATTATAGCAACAAGGATGAGTAACCTTCACCTCTTCCACATCTGTTCAAAAAGATGAGCAGCCAACATACATAAAGTACTGAGAGATAGAGATACCTTTTTGTGACATGGAGAAAGGGTAACCACAATAAAGCCTTGGAAGAGTGGAGGAACAAGAAGGAGAGAGCTAAAAATGTTGTGCACATCAAGCAGTAAGCTCCAGGTGATTTTGTAAAGTATCAGTAGATCACCATGAATTTTTACCAAGGGTGAGCAAGTAAATTATAAAGCTGAAATACAGAAAATGAAATATAGTGTTGTATAACAACCAGGATGAATGAAGATGCCATATTATAGCTTTAGCTGAATCAAAATAAGGTGCACAAGGACAGTAGAAAATAGGCAATAACTGCCATCTTCTTTCTTGGTGAGCAAAGCAAGGCTAGAGGGCTACTCAAGTTGGCTGTGCAGGTCAGGCAACTGCCTGCTGACACTGGTGGCCCTGTTTGAATGGACAATGACCAGGATGTGGAGTCTTCAGTGGGTGCAGCTACTTTTGTCCTATAGGGTTTGCCTTGAGCAACTAGAGGTGGTGGCAAAACATTTGATGGACCTAAAAAGATTGTTTAATGGTGCCCATATGCTCAAACTACTTGAAGTCCATTTATAACTTCTGGAGGGCAGTAAAGACCTGGTAATTACCAACCCACTTCCCTGCTTGCACACCTTCCTGTTCAATGGCTGCAATGAAGGTACTGCTATGCTGCCCAACACAGCATGGGGTAACCTCATGTGCTTAGCCATCAGGGCTTCTACAGATAACAGGTACCTGGTAGAAGAATTCTTAGACCCTATGTCCTGATGTCCCAGCTTTTAATTTTTGACCTTACACCCTTTCATCCTCAAGAGGAATTGGCCTGCAGGACTCCAACACCTACCCCTGCCCCTACCCCATCACCCCAATCTTTACTCAATCACTGTCATTTTAATTGACCACCCAGTATTTGAATCTGCAATCTTAATTCTTTCCACCTTTTGGTACTTTCATATGCTGTATGAATTTGGACAGGATAGGGGTGAGATTTTCACACATGACGTCAAGGGATTCACAAATCTGTCCCTGCCCCAGTGTTTTTTCCAGATGGATGTATGCAAGAAGGAAGACTTCTACTTGTTTGATGTAGGGTGGTCAAACACCACACATCTCCAAGTGTGGTTTCTTGGAGATATAGACACCTTTCCCACAGTGGTGGAGCTCTATCTGAACCTTCAGGTCCTTATAATAATCCACCACTGCTGCAGCAATCAATTGACATCCTTTGCAACACCACTTATATACCTGCTACTTCAAGAGTTATCTATTGCAGTTGCTGTGCCACTCAGGAACATATTGGAGATGGTCATGCTATCTAGGTTGCAGAGTATAACCCTGGAAGCAGAAGATTGTGGGGAGCACAGTGTCCTTTGTGACATGTTACTTCACTCTTGCATTGGATGAAATGGCTGCTTATGGTCAAGTTGACTGTGGTAACAATCTCATCACATTCAAAGTCTAGCTGGATGGTTCATTTGGTGAACACATTGCTGTCTCCTTGATGGATGAAAGGAAGTGAGTCTTTTGGGTTGCTCTTGTCATAGACATGTATTGGAATGCAAGCTAACATGGAAGTGAGGAAGATGGTCAGATGTGCATAGAGATATGCAGATACTATTGATGCATTGGTAGTCAACAAGAGTAGAATGGTTCATGTTGACAAGCTCTTGATCCAACATGCATTCAGAGATTCTAAGAATACGTACATGGCTTTTGAGTGATATATTGGATTCAGACAAGACTCACCAAAGACCTTGGTTGTTGGAGTCAGCAGTGGCAAGGTATTTCCTTCTATATATAGAACCAGTGAAGTTCCACATAGACAATGGACTGTATGAGTGGAGTTGGTGGATGGATAGGATGAGAGGATTATGGGATAGACATACAGGAAAGCTAGCTGTCAAGAGTGGGGAGCAAGGATGTTTTCAATCATGGCATGCCAGTAGTCCATCCATGTGATAGATTCTGTCGACATGGAATGTTGGTGGACTTATATGCTACTGATGTGTGGTGAAATCAATGAATCGATGAACAAAGGGGAAGCATACATGTCACCCTTTTTATATACATATGTATGATTTTTATGATGGAGCAGTGGTCTGGAGGGACTTGAAGTGGACTGGGTTCATCAGACTCACACTCAGTGGCAATAGAGAGAGATTGAGAGGAATGTAATGATGATTTTATTGTATTTGAGCAAACCATGTGATATCAGGCTTGCTTGATCTGGCTCCATTGCAATGGAATGCGAAATGTCAGAGAATATCTTGGCAACCTGGCAATATGGCATGTTTACAGTTTGAGGAAGGGGGGGGGGAGGGCAAACATGATCACAAATTGTATGGTTATGATATGATATGTAATTGACTCACTGATCGGATGTACATAATAGTAATTGGGCCATAATGATCAGCTTCCATATGTGTTGGTGACCCAGAATACAGCACGTGAAAAATAATGCAACTCACAGGAGTCTGGAGTGTGGTAAGACATGCAAAGTGCTTTGTGTTCCTTGTTCATATCAGATTGGGGTAATATTGCACATATAAGATAGAGTTGCACATCTGTGACCACTTCCACCAGCCATGTGGACAAACATATGATGGCAGAGTCATGGCTCTTTGAACATGGGTTGGTCTCTTGATTCCATCAAAACAACTAACTGTGTCTGATCTTGGTCAAATTCTCACTTTGGTATGATATCCAGTATCAATTATAACGGGAAGAATGATACTACATTCACCTACAAATAATGCCTACAACTTCCAGAAGATCTTTCTTCTTGATCAGAAGACAATACAATAAGGTGGTCACCACTGTCATGAGTCCCTTGTTATTTTCTTAAAGGCATGCACCCAGTGGATGTGAATGGGGAAACATCAACATGACCTCAAGTGGAGACCCAATGTGCTTCCAACAACACTTTGGTGGTGTGTTCACCAGTGAGAGTGACTATGACATTATATGTGCCATATCTCTAGTTAGAATGGAGACACTGGTGAACATGGTGCCACTTGTCACAGAAGACATTAGAGGGGAAAGCCTTCATGTCCTGGTGCCAATAGACTCCCTTGATCACCCTGAGGACAGGGTAAGTAAGTCAGAAATGGAGGAGAACATTGGTAACAGAGCTGCCTTTGTTTGTTTGAGGGAAGTTGATGAATTTAGAAGGGCAGGCAGAGTGTGGATCGAGAGAGAGAACTCACTATGCTTGTCCATGAGTGTCATGAGGATCCTCCTTTGCTCCAGAGTTTGATCTTTGTTGTGGTAGGCATACAATGTGGCTGCCAATGGGGATCACTTGTTGAGGACTGTGGTGATGAACATAGACACCATCATGATGAATGGCTGGAGCTGTAAGGTGCCCTTCTTGTCTGGATGGACCTCCCATTTCTGTAAAATAGTTCTGCAAGTTGGTCTTGGACCAGCTGGAGTAGGACAAGAGCTTTTGGGGCAGAAGGATATTGGTGACCATGCTGGCTAATATGAGGGAGATAAAAAGACTGAGAGCATAAACAAGGTGATTGATGGGGTTGTGATTGTTTTCAACCCAAGTGTAGACAGTTATATTGAAGTCAGCCTGCATCACTTGTGATAGAGGTGTGTGGCATATGAACCATTCAATAGAAGGCAGGTCTTATGAAGTACCTTGGGGAAGTTGATGAGCCTGTACTGACATGTGGACCATGAAGCATGGCAGTTATTGGAACGGAAGAGAAGTAATACATGAGGCAACTGTGTGGCAGTGGCAGAATAAAAGTGAAACATGTGGCATATGGTTATAACAAATGAGAAGCATAGGAAATAAATAAAAAAGAGAAGCTGAGCACAGCATGGAGATGAATGAAATTGTGTGTCAAGCACAAGGCAGACATTAGTCTGGTGCAAAGGCATCTTTAATGAGGGCCTTGATATTGTCAAGATAGACCTGAAGGGCAATCTGGAACATATGATTGACTATCTGTGAAGAGAAATCTATGTTGTTGAAGCCAATGTCATGGGGTATGCTATCTGGATTCAAGACTACATTGTGGATGATGAGTTTGGCCTAAGATCACTGTTGGAACATCACCATATCAGCAACATCATTGATACCTAATATACTAGGGAAGGTGAAACCTCAGTGAGAAAGGACATGAACCTGGGTATCATCAGGGGACATTTGTCAGGCTTTGGTATATAAGGCCAATATGAATTTCTGACAGTGACCTCTCATTTGAAGAGAAGTGAATGGTATGATACAAATGCATCATTGAGGCACAGACTGACATTGTGCAGCATTCCAAAGGACAGAAAAAAAGCCAACATGAGCTTTCACAAGATCACCTTTCCAAAACTTGTGTGTGCATAGTTGAGTGTGTGTTTGAGCATTGACATGAATTCTATGTGGTAGCTGTTGACATCTTTTCTAAGATGAAGATTGTTCTTCTCTTGCTTTCAGAGAGTCTGTATTATGCATGCAATGGGATATGTGGTCCACTCCAAAATATTTGGGATGACCTGAGGAAGGGGTGTCAGGCACTTGGGAGGCAGCAGTGTCAGTAGGGGGGTGAACCTCTAGGGTGAATGGTTGTACACATGTTCTGATGGGGTCTATGATGGTAGGGTGGACCATCCATCAACATATCTTGTAGATCATCTTGTCATAAGAGTGCTTGACACGTGAGGGTGCTCTGATGGGTGAGCATGGTGTGTGGTGTGGAGAGAAGTGACTGACCTCCCATTTCAATAAACATTGTCGAGACAGTTGACATTTATGGTAAAGGTGTGCTTGAATCTTAGGGCTTGCAGTTGCTTGTCACCTTCAATGGCACTTGCAAAATGGTGGGGGGAGACAATTGGCACAGTGTTTTTTGCAGTGTTCAAACCTGCATTTGGAGGTGACTGTGTTGGCTGATGTTCCTACAAAGACAGAGGTGGGCAAAGCCCAGTTGCATGTAATGAAAGTGAACTTGGTCACATATGTGATAAGATATGGCATTATAGATCTGAGTGTGAGTGTCATGTATGACAAAAGTGCTGTGCTGGATATTATCTGGGAAGGGGGGTGCAACATCACACTCAGGGTCCTGGTGGTGAAAGGAGGGAGTTGATGTCTCACAACACACACTCAAAAGGTAGGGTGGTGTGTTGGGCCTGAACATTTCCATATATCTTGATGAAAATGAAAGGATAGATATGGTAGGGGTTGCAGTTCCTATCATTGGAGGGGGAAACAAGGCATCAATCTTGGTGAGGTCAGCAAAGGCACCAGGTTGGGTGAAGGTAGAAGGGACTATTCTACAGACCCTGAAGCCATCATTGTTGAAGACAGGACATTCATAACCATTAGGAACTTTTTGAAAATGGACACACCCATGGTCTGGATCTGTGGAAAGAAGGTCATAAAGATTACTGTAAAGTTGGTGGAGGTTCTGACTACAGAGGTTGGTCCAATCCTGGACCGTCCTGAATCTGGAAAAAAGAAGATGTGATGCTGCTCATGTGAACTGATAATGCATCCAGCTGACACCCACACAATGTAATTGTAATGGGCCAAGGATATGGACATGAGTCTCAGGTTGGCCATGTCCCTGTTCATGTTCTAGGATTTGCATTCCTGTTCAAGAGTCCTGGTACACTAAAAGTAGGATAGCGGCTGAATTTGGCCACACTGAAGTTGATGATAAGCATGACTGGCATATTGTAAGTCGTTCTTGATGAACGGATTCAAGCCTCATTTCCAAGACCTAGGGGTGGCATTGACCTGGGTTCTCCATTGCATGCAGATAGGATCATTGAATGTGCAAGCATCCCTGAGGGTCAATTGGAGCATCCTATTGCATTTCTCAAGCCTGTCTCTAGTATGAGGACAAGAAGGATATATCATTGAGGGATTGACACAAGAGGGAGGAAGAAATGTGTGTACTCACAGAAGGTTGGTAGCATAATCAATGGCATGAAAGGAAATCAGATCTAGGTAGTCTTCATTGCAATTGACATTCTGGAAATGTAACTTGAAGAGCATCACAGCAAAAATCATGATGGCCATGTAAGCATGATCAATAGAGAGGGCGTTGGAAGAGGCACTGGAGATAGGACTGTGTCCAGAGGCCCCTTGTTGTTACTCAAGACAGAGTTTGGCATGCAGGCCAACCATATGTCTCCCTAAACCCTAGATCCCATGTACATCATCTGCTGGTTGTCACAAGAGGAGCTTGGTATAACTGTTAGACCATGGTTTGAATAAAGCAGAGAAAGTGAGCTTGACATGCCAAGTGTGATCCTGGACAACAAGAGGGTTAGGTAGGATAGTGTTGATACCAATCCTGGAACCAATGTAGAGAGAGAAATCTATGAAATAACTGTTGAAGAAGGGAACTACAATATATCATTGTTGTGATGAGGGACTCTCTGTTGAAAGCAATGGACCAACAAGTTTGTAAGAGATGCATGGTGTGATGGAAATTCTTGTGCTTGAAGTAATGTTTCAAGGTGGAAAGAGGGACACACTGAAGTCAAGTGGCACAAAGCTGTGCATCATAATCAGGGTCATTGTGGGGACAGGTGCTGTGCATAATGGCATTGTCTACTTTGTACTGTTCATAAACATCATTGGCATGCAAATAAACTGGAATGTCAGTGGTGTTGAACAGAGCCTGGATCATGCTCAAGCAATGGATTGACCTCAGGGACCTGCCACAGAGGGTCATTCTCAGGATCTGACTGTAGGCTTCAAAGTGGGAGTGTGCCAGTGAGTCACATATGGTCATGGATGCAATAAACATTGGATGGTACACATGGGACAGCTGGATCAGATTCAAGACCTTCATGCATTTCAATGTCTGAGTTAGTGAAATGGAAGTGAAGAGGACAGTGGGCATCAGCAAACATGGGGAGGAGGACAGAGAGACAGAGAGGGCTACAGAATGCATCTTATTTGCATCATGGGGGTAACAAACCACCATGGGAGCTCCAAGGTTCACAAAAACACACAAACAGACATGTGCTGGAGTTACAATGGTAACAAACTGCTAGCAAAGTCAGTGGAGACGGTGATGATGAAGTAGCATTGAATTGACCAGTCTAAAGGATGTATGCATGATGACAGTTTGCATGCCAAGAGGAGACCAAGAACAACTACTAAATGCAAGAATACAGTACAAGGCAATAAAGATGGGAACTTGGTCATTGAAATGAGAGCAGAAGAGAATAGGAGATGACATATGTAGATGCAAACTCAGCAATTAAATTCAAGCATAAGAGAATGGAACACACAATATAAGATCACTAGCCCAATGGAACAAAATGGACACATACAGCAATAAAGTTTATGAAACAAAATTAAGTGTATTTCATGGCATCAAGGGTGTCATTGTCAATGTCATCCCCTGGTCTTGATCATCCTCCCAATCCTCTCCAAGTCCCATGTCCTTGTCAACTTTGACCTACCTCATCTTTTTCTTCTCATTCACCTTGGAGATTCTCTTCTCCTTGTATTTGGGAGAGGACAACCAACCCATGCTACTAACATGAGACCTCTTCATAGCAGAACCAAAGCAGTTGACTGTGGAAAAAGTGGAATGATTTGAATGGATGACAGGTGAAGACAAAGAATGGGAACTCACCAGACACCATGATGCTGGAGCTTGGGAAGGTGGATGCACACTTGTCCCCAACCTCTGGAGGGATGTGTTGTCCAGACACCCTCGTTGCATCAGCAGACATGGAGGTGGGACATATGGACTACAATGGGATCTCCTGGCATGGACATATTGTAGCTCAAATGTTTGTAAGGGGCAAATGAGGAAATCAGATACATATAATGACTGATCAGCATAGTGGCAGGACCAGGCCTGACCCAGGGGATCTATGTATAATGGCATTTGCATGGTATATCTGGGGTCTCTTTGATGATGTCTGGAAAAAAGGGAAGATATCAAAGGACATCATCGGGCCCAAACAAATGGAACTTGCCATTAGTGGCCATGGGCACTTCATCTAAAAGGAAAAAGGCTTAGCAACAACATGTAGAAAAGACATGAAGGGACATGCAATGATTGAAGAAGAGACAATCCACTGAGATTCAGTGGTACTGTGAAATCTTGGCATGAAAAAGACACATATGCCATCATTAACCTGTGTTGTCAGCTGGTTCCATTGGAACTTCATCACAATTGAATGACATCTGTTGAAGCTTCTGTGTGAAATCGGGGTTGAAAGGATCACCTATAGAAGAGTTACTGAAATCTGTATCACTCCCAAAAGTGCCTTGTGTGCCTTGTGGAGGAGATGCCTGGCTGGGCATTGCCTCAATCACAGTCTCAACAGGAGCAGTCTGCATGAGAGGGGTGGTTGTAGAATCAGATGATTGGTCAGGGGTGCAGCCTGGCACAATGTACCAGTGGTAGGTAGACTTGAATCTATGACTGACCAAGGATGATCCACATGAAATGTGGCTTGTTGCTTGACTAGAAGGTCATAAAGTAGATTGAGTGCCACAAATTCATGAGAGTTGCTGATTATTGTCTCACACTTCTATGACATTTTGTTCAACAAGGAAACATCATTTGAAATGAGGGTGCATATCTCTGATTTAATTGACCATGTTATATGCCTGGTTAACTTTATAGTATACATCCTTGATTTAATTAACCAGGCACTCTAAAGATATTGTTTGCATTGGAAATACATCATTTGAAGCAGCGAAGTATATCCCTAATCATAATATGTGCCTAAGGTTTGACTAATGGATCATCAGTCAGGTTGACAGGAAAAAATCCATGAGAATTCATTGTTATGTCACATGGAAAAAAATCATTTGTAGTAATGATGTACATCTCCATGGCATTGTTAATTGACCATGATATATGATTGACTTGGGGCCATACTCTAGATTGACCAGAAAAATCACAAGAATGCCTTGTTGTATCAGATACTGTTGAACATTATATATGTCTATAAAACATCATTTGGCAATTACCTAACCACATCACCTTTACTCTTCCCTCAGTAGAACAACAATGCCACAGTATTACACAAACACAACAAGATACTTTATACTGCATGGGTATGAGGTGTGTATTCCACCTGCAACTGTGCAACACCAAGGAATAGGAACAACCCATTGTGGCCATGCCATGAAAGGCACATGCCCATACCATTCAATATCATGTAATGTCCATCCTATATGCTTCCCAAACTGCCCAGGTGCTCATGCATTCACTGCAGGCACACCATGTTCACAGAAGACACATAACCTGATGAGGAATAAGATAGTTTGGCATCTACCCCTGAGAAAGGGAGATCCCAAGCTCAAGCACCCGGAACTGCAGCCAGATATGGGGCTCCTCCTGAATATAGTTCAAATAAGTAC
This sequence comes from Boletus patriciae, assembly GCA_038093075.1. Taxonomy (NCBI): domain Eukaryota; kingdom Fungi; phylum Basidiomycota; class Agaricomycetes; order Boletales; family Boletaceae; genus Boletus; species Boletus patriciae. The sequence continues at coordinate 10,231 of JBBPRK010000895.1, forward strand.
ATATCATGGTATTTATATACTTAAACCTGCTATCCCTGTCATCTGTCCAGTTCTGAAGACAAATCCATAGAGGTGGAACAGGCAGTTATTGTACATGACAAAGGAAGGCAATACAGATTATGAGTACTATGAGGCCCCTCAAGAAGATCATGGGGGATAACAACAGTAGAGCTCGATTAGCTGTAAAAGGAGGCTCCATCTTGCCAGTAGCAACATCACCAGCATAGACACAAAGAGAGGTTCCAAGCTCAATCCTTGCAAGCAAGGGAGAGGGCAGTCAAAAAGCTGGTGTGCTATTGGAGGAGAAGGAGGAGGAGAAGGAGGAAGACAACAATGAAGACCATTCTGGGGAAAACATGGGAATTGATTCTAAATCATTACATGCTGCAGCCCCAACATGCACAGACTTCCAAACAAAGCAAGTACTCAAGCACAGCACAAAGGCTTAGCATTGCCATATCATCAAATATGGCTTTCCATCATTCAGTGTCAAGCTCAACCTCTTTTTTTGGACTTGGACGCTTGTGAAGCCTTATACCAGACCATACAACATTGGGAACATCATTGAGAGCATGCTCTTTCCCCTAATGCAATGCTTGGTATCCTATGGTCCAGTTGGAAGAGAGGACATTATTGTGTATGTCCCAGATGCAAGCTGTGGTATGAGAAGGATGCATGCAGTTGATAACATTGTTTGGGTCACACAGTTCATAATCCCTGCTCAATACAACTCCATTAGCAGCTTGACTGGTCTCATTTATAATACAACCTCAAATATCAAATGTATAGAAATTTGGACTGGTGCACTCACCCATTCCATTTCTATACATTTGATATTTGATGCCAAATTGTAGATGTGGATGATTCTACAAATGGACCTTTACGAGAGTGTGAAGGCATTCAACATCCAGTTCCAAATCTGGGAATGCTTCAAAATAGTCCTGGACCCTTAAGGCCACACATGCAGAAGAGTGGAACCTACTGGTCACCATGGACTGCATACTAGGAGGCATTGACTATTCCATCAATCATATGTATGTTCATTTCAGATGAAATGTTCAATGTTAGAATCATATTTATTCAGCTCTACAGCAGCAATAAAAATAAATACAATTTTAATAAAATAAATCTTCCAAAATATGTACAAGTCTCATATTGCTCAGCTTGCCTGCCAGACATTTGTCTGGCCTCCAATAAAGCAGTCAAATTGGGTGTCAATGAAATGGCCCACTAATGGAACACCTACAGCTAATAGCAAAATCAAATGGGTCATATGCACTGGCCACCATGTGTCTGACATCATGGCAGGTATTCCCAGATAACACCATCCTTAAACAAAGCAATAGTGAATATGGCTATTACATCATACTGCCAAATGAGCATAAAACCATCTGCACATGGCCCTATTTGAATCGGAATACTAGCAAGGACAACTTTTGGATGGTGCAATAATACATCCAAAGCCTCAATCACATTGGGGAATGGAGGGTGTTACTTAGTGGGGAAGGTATCATAAGCATCATGCACACTCACAAAATAACTGCAAAGGATTGGAGGAGCTGGTACAGCAACCAATGCCTTCCTCATGTTGTAGGAGATAAAATGCATTACAATCCATTAGCATCACATTTACAATGACATCAGTAGATTGAGTGGTCTTGTGGAAAGGGAGAAAACATCCATTTACATGGCCAAGCTACATGAGGTCATCATCAACCCAGACTCTGGTGTGAGGCCCATATGGTCTCAAGCAAGGACAGAATTTGTCTCCTTTGTTGAAAGGACCTGGAGGGAGCTAATGACCTGCAAAACAAAGGAAAACAAGGCAAGACCATCAATAGCATTGTTCTACAGGATGGACATTGGGCTACAGATTGGCCTGTTCAGAAAAGAACCACCCACATACTTTGTGAATGAAGTGGAACAATTCCTTAACACCAGTGTCTGGCTGATCATGTTTCACTGGATGCCTGGTATGGCCTTGAATGGCAAGTGACAGTTACTGATATAATATCTATCCTTCAATATCCCCTGCAATGTAGGTGTATCTACCTTCCCACCTGTTGACACAAAATGATTCTCTGGGTATCTATGAAGCTGGAAATGTATTCACATTCAGTTCTACAAACAATTTGAACTTCATGTGGAGGATTTCTAGCATGGAGTTCACAATTCCCAATCTGATCACCACACATTTCCACCATTTGTGTTATGCATGTCACAATGATGTGTGACAGATGGTATGCAATGCATAAATCCACATTATTATTTGCCCCCACCAATATGTATGACTCCTTTGCTTCCAATGAGTATGTGTTGTTAGTCCAAATTGCACACAGCATGTGTGTGTATTTTTACAATACTGAACAGGTACATATCCATACTTGCTCAGCATTGTAGGATGTCCAATACTGAGGATGTGCTAGTCACATCTGTTTGGTGTCATAGTCCATATTGTGTATAGCATGTGGACACTGAACAGGCAAACAGATATGACTAGCACATCTTCAGCAGTAGGCATTCTACAATGCTGAGTAATACAGATTTGGACTTTTTTAGCATTGTGGAACACCAATTGGTCTCAGTTCATGTGCAGGAGGCACCTGGACATGAACCAAGTGGCAGGTGGTGCGACTCTGATGGAATTGATGATGCATGGGACCTCAGGAGCTCCATACATCAAGGCAGGACAGAGGCATACATGATGGGCCACTAGGAACACTGGAAAGCAGTGTGAAATTGGGAAGGGAGGGGGAGGGAAGAATACATGTCTGGTTGTGTTGTGTAAGGTGAAGAAGACATTATGGAAAAAGTGGCGAATTAATTATGATACATTAGCAAATGGCAATGTTGAATGATGATGAATATAGTGCTCAAAGGTGTCTGATCTCCATTGCCCTATTGCTTGAATTTGAGATGGAGGGACACCAGCAGCAGCCAGGGATGTAGCAGCACCAGCACGCATGGAATGCCCCCCAATAGAGCGAGGAAAGAACACATGTAACCTAGATAAGAACCAAAACCGAGAGGGCACAGAACCATCAGAACGAAGCCACAACTGAGGGAACAAAGGGAACAGAGAGTCACAAGACCTAAGATACTTGCAGAAAACTGCGAACGGATCAGGAGCAGTGGTGCTCTTTTGAATGACAACCTGATCACCCTCAAACATCGCATCAGTCTTGGACTGAGGAATGATGAAGGAGAAGGAAGTCAAGTTGAGGCAGACATCATGCCTCCATGAGGTCTTGGCTGCAGAGCGCAGAGAGGAGGTGTTGGGCTGCACGAGCTCCCCTAAGCGTAGCAAGCCAAAGAAGCCCACAAGGAGCATGGTGAGGAACAAGAGGTTGTCATGAGTTAGGGGCCTTGGAGGATGATTGTAAACATGTCTGAGATCATCTCGAGTAAGTGGTGACTTTTGCTGCATAGGATTGGAGAAGCGTCGCATGGAGCCCTTGAGGGTGCGAACCACAAGAGGGCAGTACCGGTTTTGGCAAACAGATGGATAGGATGGCTTGAGTTCACAGACAATGCCAGCTAGATAAGAGCAAACCGAACAAGGCTCGATGTGATGGGACATAAAAGTAATATGATGTACAGAGACAGAGTGTTGACAGTGGGGTCTGGGTCGAGATGGTGCAGTTGGCAGAAGGTGAGATAGGAGTTCAGAGCGGATGAGTACATGGATTGAGTGGACCGGTCAAGCGCACAGCCAAGAGTGATGAAACGCTCCACAAGGAGGCGCTCCATGGACCAGGCAGCCCTAGGAGGTTGCCTGGCCCGAGAGGATGGCAAGGGGCTCATAACCTGGCTGCCCCCAGCGTAACTCGAGGGGGTTGAAAGGTCGGGATTAATGGAAGGTCAAATGCCGTCCACGGCAATCCAACACTTTCCAGTAGAGGGGTAGTGCCTGTGGTAACCACGAGCAGTACTGCAGAGGAAGAATGTCCTGTAAGAGAGACTTACTGGACGGGTGGCTTGAGCGAGTTGTGAAGAGGAGCAAGGGCGGAAAACCGTTATATTGAGGAGGGATAAGCCACTCCTTATATACGGTGTCCGTGTGTGCATGGACCAACTACATATAAGGTAATTACCATATGTAGAATCTCTTATCAAGAGATAAGAGATAGGAGGGAGTTCTGCTATAGGCTCCCAATAATAGCTTATCTATGATGTCATAGATAAGGAGATAAGAAGATAAGAGTTACTAATCATACTATCGTCATGATTATGTAAGATGTCTAGACCCGGCTGTAATAGAAGAGCAGAAGTAGAACGGGCTAGACTTTAATGTCTTATCATATCTATTTCAATAGGGATGACAAGCTCTGGGTACGAAGAAGTGAGCTGGCCATTCTTAAGGCGAGACAGCGCATCAGCAATCTCATTGTGGACTCCAGGCACATGAAACACTCGAAGGTCAATGCCTTGACTGAGGGCAGTGTCAGCAACCAGAATCAACATCCAGTTGAATGCAGGTAGTGCTGAGAGTGAATTGAAGAGCTGGACAGTATTGATGTTGTCTGTGAACACAGCAAGACGCTGGTTTGGTGAGAGGCGAGGTGCTGCATCAAGGATGGCTGCACAGACACAGAGGGACTCAAGATAGAAGATGGATCCCTCTTGTTGGGCAAAGATATGATGAGCAGGCGCTTGGAAGCCCAGTGCGAGAGATGGGTACCAAAACCCCATGGCAAAGGGTGAAGCGTCGCAGTAGACATGCAAGACACTGGATGAGTGGTCATCATCAGACCATGTGACAGAGTGGAGGAAATAGATGCCATCAGAGCGGAGGAGATGGTGGACAACCCAGGTCAGTTCTCTCTCCACATCCCTGTTGACCCATAAGAGCGCCTTCTGGAACAGCTTGCCAGCTGTTTTGGTATAAAGCGCACACAGTCCAGGGCAAAGATAGGGGTAGACATTGAGAGCCCAGTTAAGGTAACCAGACTCTTCTGACATGCGGACCCTCATCAGGTTGGGGTCGACCTCAAAGCCAATGATGGGCAGGACACCACCAAAGCCCTGTTTGCACTCCTCATGCGGCAGGCCAATGAAGTCCCATAGCTGGAGAAGTTGAGTGAAGTTTGAAGGCAGCTCCTTTTGATAGCGCTTGTAAAAGAGCCTCTCTCCCCTCTTTTGAGCCAAAAAGGAGTCGTTGACATAGAGGTACAGGAGATAGATGAGATATTTGGTGACAGCTATCCAAGTGACAAGTGACATGAAGGCATGCCAAATGTGCTGAGATGCACGACCCCCAAAGACGTTGCATCGGTCCACATAGCACTTGGAATGGAAGCAGACGACCTGCTTGATTTGCCAGAGTGGATTCATGGGCATGCGCCTGTAGGCCTCAGAAACATCGGCCTTCCAGAGAATCAGGTCGAGATCAGGCTCCTGCTGTCGAAGATAGTGAAGGGCATTGCCTAGATCCTGGACATTGTCCAGAGTGACTCCTGCGATGTCCTCGCGTGAAATCATGTTGTTGAGAGCAAACTGACCAGCACTGTGATCAGTCACAAGGTGGAACTTCTTGCTGCCAGGCTTGGGCACTACATGAATGGGCATACTGTACATTCCTGGCAAGAGGTCCGGGCCAAACGGCGCTGAGTAGCGGCCAAGCTCGACCTCCTTGTCAATCTGCTCCTGCAAGAAGGCAGCCTCATCTGGAGTCTTTGGAGTGCGCTGGGAATTGTCCCAAGTGAGCGGCCATTCACCATAATGGGTATTGGCAAAGGGCCAGAAACCCTCATGCAAACCTTGACACACAGACCAGACAAAGGGCTGGTTGGGATGACTGGAGAGAAGGGACTCAAAGCGATCAACATTAATAGGGGTAGTGATAGCGAACAGATCTGGATGGTCATGGATGGTCTCTAAGGCTTCGACATTGTCAAATTCTGACGCAGGAGGAGCAGGCAGCGACTCAGCGAACTCTGTCCAGTGCACAGTCCTACTCTTGACCACTGCAGCTGGGTCCCACACAAAATGCCTCCTAAACTTCTGCCCCCTACTGAGTTCCTCATTCAGGCTTCGACTTTGGATGGTCTGGACATCGGTGAGCTCCTCCGCACCCACTGCGATTGCAGACATGTGAGTATGGGCATTCAGATGCTGGGCGATGACAGGTGCCTCGATTCCAGTTGTGGCAGGGCTCTCTGCCTCCAGGAAGGGCAGCTCTGGCACGACGCTTTGAGGTGCCTTGGTCTCCATCTCTGGGACTCGGACCCACACCAAATGAGGAGAGGTGAATGGTTCTGAGGTCGTCGAACATGGCAAACTCAGAGAGGCGAACGTGCTTTTGATTGGCTGCTCGCAGTCTGATGGCTTTGTCGAGGTCAATGACTCGAGAGTGGAATTGGGGGGCAATGGAGGCGAAAAGCGCTGACATGTACGCTTGGTAGGCAACATACTCGGAGTGTCGTCCTGGCAGGGCGAATGAGATCGCTTGGATGGTCTTCCCAAAGGCAATGACCCAGTCCCCATGGTTGGTGATGGCTTTGGACTGCTTGGGGACTCGAATGGAGAGCTGGAAGAGATCTCCAAGGTCTTGGGACTGCTTAGCCT
>JBBPRK010000896.1:0-16795 GCA_038093075.1 Boletus patriciae
CGACGTACGTCGACGGTGAGGCCGAGGCGACTCCCGTCCTCACTTTTTGCTCACTCTGTCGCGCCAGTGCTCGCGACGCGCAAAAAGGACGACGGACCGAAAAAGGGAAAAGATGCGGACATCGCGCGGTGGGAAGCCGATTTGCGACAGAGCCTCGCGAGCAAAAAGACCAAAGCGGGCGGCAAGGGTGCAGGTGCGGGCGGGCTGTCCAAGGAAACACACGCCCTCGTGCAGGCGCAGCTCGCGAAGGAAGCTGCCGTCCGCGAACGCGTCGGTGCTCTCCGGGCACAGCTTCTTCGTGGGTTGGCGTTCGTGCGGAGCGTGGTGGCGAGCGGTGGGGCGAGCGTCAAGGGCTACGTGCGGGCCATCGCCGAGTGTTTGCTCGACGGGGCGATGAGCCGGGGATGTGCACGACTGGTCGGGGAAGAGGGCGCGGAGGGCCCGTTTGAGACGTTTGTGGGTCTGACGCGGTGTTGTTCGGAGCGGCTGGAGGGCTTGCGGCGGTGGGTTGGCGTGGCGGTGTTGAGAGCGTTGGAGGTGGGGTGTGTGCCCGAGGCGCAGGCGGCGGAAGGGTTGGATTGTGCGTCGTTTTTCTCTTTCTCGCGCATTGGGATGGGTTCGTTTTTTGACGGGCCGACAGCGCTGGTGCTTCGCGTGCTTTACAGGCTGCGGACGCTCTCGGAACAGGCGCCGTTTGATGGGGCGACGTTTTCGTTTGCGTTCTTCTTGCTCGGGTGTGTTGCGCGGAAAGGGGGGGTGGGTGTTGGTGTTGACAAGGGAGGGGAGCAGGACGGGGACGAGGCGCTGGAGCAGGTTGCGCTCGTGCTGGACGTGATCAAGTTTCATCGGAGCGAATGTACGTCTATCCTTCTCTTGTGCGCTCGCTCCCGCGTCGCGCCGCTCACTCACCACCTAGTTTCCGACGTTGCCTTTCCCCGCAAGACGACGCTCGAACACGTGTTGCACGTGGTGAGGACGCAACCGCGGTTGAGCAAGGACGCGTCGTCGCTCCTCATCGATCTGGGCGAGGCGATCCAGGCGAGCGCGACGCGGGAAGAAGTCGCAGTGTTGATCGAGGGGACGCTCCTCCAAGAGACGCACGTGCGGAATTCGTGTTTGCAAGCGCTCCAGGTGCGTCCGTTTGTTTTCGAGCCGTTCCTTTTTCGTTCTGACGATGGCGATGTGGGGGACAGTCGTTTGATCTGACAGAGTTGGATTGGTCGCCGCCGTTGTGGGTCGCGTGTCACGACGAGGACGAGCAGAATGCGCGGTTGGCGAGTCATGTGTGGGAGGACAACGGGTTGGACGTGTCGGAGGGGTTTCTGGGGGATATGCTTGCCTTGTTGGGTGGGTTCGCGTCGTTTTGGCTCTTTGTGATGCGTCGCTCACGATTTCGATTCTGATCAGGTCACGAAAATGCGTACGTGAGGACGAGTTCGGCGGCTGCGATTGCGGACGCGGTCGAGCTTCATCCGCAGACGGGGCATGAGACGATCGATGCGTTGCAAGCGTTGTATCGAGAAAAGGTGGGGCACTGCCGTTTTGTCCTTGCGTTGGTCGTGTCTGTGTGCTGATGGGCCATGTTCGTGTCGTTGACTAGGCCAAGATTCTCGCCCCCGAGTTTGATCAATACGTGCGTGTCCTTTGGGTGTGGTTCAAAGATGCAACTGACATCAACGCAGGGAATGGTCATTGCGCAAAGTTTGGATCGTGCCGATCCGTGGCCTACGCGCGTGGCGATCGCGTTGGCGTTTGAGCGCCTCGCGCCGTCGTTCCCTGCGACGCAGGTCGAGCCGTTCTTTAGGTTTCTCATCCAGGACGAAGCGCTCGGTGACCGGTCGTCGGACGTACGACGGGAGATGTTGCAAGCCGGCGCGGCCGTCGTCGACCACCACGGGGCGTCCCAGCGCGCCGGCCTCTTGTCCGCCTTCGAGACTCACCTCGGCGAGCCGAGTTCGGCCAACGAGACGGGGGACCAGATCAAAGAGGCCGTCGTGATCCTATTTGGTCGCGCGGCGCGGCATCTCGCCGCCTCTGACGCGCGCATTCCGGGTATCGTGGATCGGCTGGTGGAGGCGCTTCAGACGCCGGCGGAGCAGGTGCAGATGGCCGTGTCGGACTGTCTCGTGCCGCTCGTGACGCTCATGGGCGAGGATCGGAGCGGGCAGTTGATCGATGCATTGTTCAAGACGCTGTTTGACTCGCCCAAGTATGCTGCGCGGCGTGGTGCGGCGTACGGGTTGGCGGGCGCGATCAAGGGGCTCGGGATAGGCGCGCTGAAGCGGTACGACGTGATCGGGCGACTGCGTGCCGCTGCCGAAGACAAGAAACGGTTCGAGCTGCGCCAGGGGGCCATGTTTGCGTTCGAGACGCTGTCGTCGACGCTCGGACGGCTGTTCGAGCCGTACATTACGTTTATCCTGCCGATTTTGCTGACGGCGTTTGGCGATGGTACTGCGGACGTGCGCGAGGCGGCACAAGACGCGGCGCGGGTGATCATGGGCAACATGTCTGGCTACGGCGTCAAACTTATTCTGCCCTCGTTGCTTTCCGGGCTGGACGAGAAGCAGTGGCGGTCCAAAAAGGGGTCGATCGAGTTGTTGGGCATGATGGCGTACTGTTCACCGCGCCAACTCTCGCTCTCGCTCCCGATCGTGATACCGCGGCTGACGGGGGTGCTCACGGACACGCACGCGCAGGTCAAGGTGTCTGCCAACAAGAGTTTGAAGCAGTTTGGAGAGGTGATCAGTAACCCGGAGATTCAGGCGTTGGTGCCGACGTTGCTCAAGGCGCTCGTGGATCCGGGCAAGACGACCAACGCGTTGTCGGCGTTGCTCAAGACGTCGTTTATGCATTATATCGATCATTCGTCGTTGGCGCTCGTACGTTGTTTTTGTGCTCTTGAGACTGTGGGGGGACTGATGCACGTGTTGGTAGGTCATTCCGATCATCGAGCGCGGGCTGAGAGATCGCGGGGCGGAGGGGAAGAAAAAGGCGGCGCAGATCGTGGGCAATTTGGCGTCGCTGACGGATTCAAAGGACTTTGTGCCGTACCTGTCGAGCATATTGCCCATGGTGCACCTCGTGCTCGTCGACCCCGTTCCAGAGGCGCGTGCGACGGCCGCCAAGACCCTCGGGACGCTCGTCGAGCGCCTCGGGGAGGTGCACTTCCCGGATCTCGTGCCTGGGCTATTGAGGACGCTCAAGACGGAGACCTCGGGCGTCGATCGACAAGGTGCCGCACAGGGCCTGAGCGAGGTGCTCTCCGGACTGGGCATGGACCGCCTCGAGGGCCTGTTGCCCGACATCATCGCCAACGCGCAGTCGCCGCGGAGTACCGTCCGCGAAGGGTTCATGTCGCTCCTCGTCTATCTTCCGGCGACGTTTGGGACGCGGTTCCAGCCGCACTTGCCCAAGATCATCGCGCCGATCTTGAGCGGGTTGTCGGACGCGGAAGAGTATGTGAGGGAGGCGGCGATGCGGGCGGGGAGGATGATCGTGACGAATTATTCGAGCAAGGCGATCGATTTGTTGTTGCCCGAGTTGGAGCAGGGGATGTTTGACGCTGGGTGGCGGATCAGGGTGGGTTTTATTTCCGTCGCGTCTTCACGTCTGCATGGGTTGATGCTGTTTGCTTTCTCTAGCAATCGTCGATCACGTTGGTGGGAGAGCTATTGTTCAAGGTGTCTGGGATTACGAGCAAGCTCGATATTGGGGAGGACGAGGAGGTGGCCGAGGCTGTTGTGGCCGAGTCGTCTCGGCGGGCGCTGACGGAGGTGTTGGGTGCTGAACGGCGGGATCGGATTCTGTCGGCGTTGTACTTGGCGAGACAGGACGCGGTCAACGTCGTCCGGCAGTCGTCCATTCATATCTGGAAGGCGCTCGTGCACAACACGCCTAGAACAGGTATGGACGACTCGAACCAGTTCATGACTATACTGATTTCGGTTGCCCTAGTTCGTGAAATTTTGCCTGAACTGGTTGGTCAGCTCGTCAAGCTAGGTTCGAGCGACGAGTTTGAGCAGCAAGAGGTCAGCGTTGTTCTTTTTTTTTCGCTCTTCCTCGGATGGCGTGTTCCTCATCTGCGAGGGTTGTAGACTGCAACGCGTACGACCACCGAGCTGTGTCGCAAGTTTGGCGAAAAGATCTTGGGCGAGATCGTTCCGATTTTGCAAAACACGGTGACGTCGCCGGATGCGCGGACCCGTGAAGGTGTATGCCTCATGCTGTCGGACATCATGTACGTCTGTCCCTCTCCTGTGATGTCGTTTTCTCTGTTGACGGTTTAACAGGGAGAGTACGACCGACACGCAGCGCGAGGGCCACGAGAGCGAGATTATCAACATGGTCCGGACCTCGCTCGTCGATGACGATGCGACCGTCAGGACGGCAGCGGCGAAGGCATTTGACACACTTCAGGAGCATATCGGTGCCAAGGCTATCGATCAGACGATACCTACACTGCTGGAAGCGCTTCGACAACCTGGCGAGAGCTCAGGGACAGCCCTGCAGGCTCTTCGGGAGGTCATGTCGGTGAGTCGTGGTTTCTCGGGATGAGAAGAAGTCTAGGTCTCTGATGCGTGTATGCGCTAGGTCCGTGCGACGACGGTGTTCCCCGTGTTGATTCCTACATTGATCGCAACCCCAATGACGGTGTTCAATGCGCGAGCACTTGCTTCCCTCGTCACTGTGGCTGGTAATGCCCTTAGCAAGCGTCTGACCGTCATCTTGGGTGCATTGATCAAAGTCGTGGAGGAGGAAAAGGACGAAGAGTTGCTTGCTGCTTTGGACGAGGCGCTGCGTGCGTTACTTGCATCGATCGAGGATCCAGAAGGGCTGAACACGTTGATGCTACTACTCTTCGGATGGTACGCATATTCGGTCTTGATCGCGCGTTCTTTTCTAATTTGCGATGCACAGGACAAAAGGCGACGCGCCGACGCGTCGGGCGAGCGCTTGCGATCTGTTTGCCATGTTCTGCGAGGAATCGGACCTCGATTCGTCCTTGTACCGCGTGGATTGGGTGAGACAGCTGATCTCACTATTTGATGATCCCGAAGTCGGCGTTCATACCGCGGCATGGAAAGCGTTTGATACGTTCGTCAAGATGGTGCCCAAAGATGAACTCGAACCATTGGTCGTTCCGCTTCGCAGGACTATTGAAGGGACTGGCGCCCCGGGACGGACTGTGCCTGGGTTCAGCCTGCCCAAGGGCGTGGCATCTACTGTGCCCATCATTATCGCAGGTCTTACCACGGGAAGCAACGAACAGCGCGAAAACGCAGCCTATGCGATCGGAGACCTCGTCGAGCGCACTGAGGAATCTGCCATCAAGCCGTTCGTCGTCCCATTCACCGGTCCGCTCATCCGCGTTGCAACCCAAGCGACGACCTATCCACCTGGCGTCAAGACCGCGATCTTGTCCTCCCTCGCTGTGATGTTGGAGAGAATTCCGAACCATGTAAAGCCGTTTTTCCCACAGCTGCAACGGACGTTTGTCAAGTCTGTCAGTGATCCGTCGAGCATTGTCGTGCGCACGCGCGCTGCGGACGCACTTGGTATCTTGATGCGTAGTCAACCGCGTGTGGATCCGGTGGTGACGGAGCTCGTCGCGGGTGCACGAGGGAGCGAAGAGGAGATCGCGGCAAGTTTCGTGTGGGCGTTGTCGCACGTTGTACGGAGCGCGGTGGTGCACGGCGGGGTGGGTGACAAGGTCAGGGAAACCTGTGTCGAATTGGTACACGAAGCGTTCCGTGGGACGCATGAAGGTCAGGCTGGGTTTCCATTCACTGCTCTCGATCTCACGCGTCCGATGTGTGTATAGATCACTACGTACAGGCGATGGCGAGTCTCGTCGCGTCCTTGTCGACGAACCCACAATCGCTCAAGTCGGTCGTTAGGTGAGGTTTACTTTCTTGAGACGTGACGATACGGGCTTCTAACACCTTTATTAGCGCCTACCTCGTTTCCGGGACGCCTCCGTCGGCGTTATCGTCTCACACCATCCTTGCGGTCCTCCAACCAGAGGAAGCTAATGAACGGATCCAGCCCAACGAGACGCTGTTCGCCAAACTGGGGGTATTGCGCAGCGTGGCGCTCAAGGTCAAGGAGAGCGCGGCGAACGAACGCCCTGCGATTTCGCGTCCTGCGCGGGATGCACGGGATGTGCTGAAGGAGATGGCGGCGGATGGGGGGGAAAGTTTGGTGGGGATATTCTGAGTGGATCTTAGTCGTGTGCGACCGAATAGTGTGGAAAATGTATTGACATGGGTTGGGTGGACTACATTCTGTACTTCTCCAACCATTGGTTCTCTCTCGGTAGTCGGATCGAAACGGGGTCGCATACTCGGCTGCGTGTAAGGGCTGGGGAGGATGTTGAAGTGAGGTGCCCTATAATTGAAATTGGGAAGTAAATACATCAGCGAGGACACAAATCCTGACCGAGGTCGGCCAGAGTTATATGTCCGTAAATCGTAATTCTTCATCCAACTAATACACATGGAGTGAGGTGTACGCTTACACACGCCGCCTTTTGTGTTGACGTAACTCGTCTGCTTCCGCTGTACTCGCTCTGAACCTCGGTTCCTTTCCCGTCAGCGATGTGCGGCGTTGCACGCTCCCTTGGGTTTGGTCCAAGCTCGATGCATCAGAAAGCGAAGTGATCCTGATAGGTGTAGATTCCGAGGTGTCAATAAGATCGACTGGTCTGAGATATTCATCACTCTATACCTGTTCTCATCGACCTCGTCGCTGGCAGCCCGGGTGACATCGGGATTTACGGGGGCTTGGCTGAGAGACAACGTCGACTCGGCCTCAAGATCAGCCTGACCCAACCACGACGGGAGCAAATCACACAGGCGAGTGGTCCCTGGGCAAGAATTTAAGAATTGTTGAATGGTGGATATTATCGCCTCCGCAGCAGGGCGCTCCTCCACTGGTGACCAGCAATGTTGAATCAAATTCCAGTGCGAGTCATTCAGCGTTCGAGACTCTGGCCGGCCTGGCTTCTGTCCTTTCGCCAAGCGCAACACAACGGCTGTGTCTTCCCGGACTTCCGACCATGGTTGTTTGCCGGACAAAACCTGCAAGGGTATCAGCATGGGGGTGGAATCTGAGTCTGATGAACTTTCCTGGAGAGCAACACAACCAAATGAGTATATATCGGTCTTGGTTGTCCTGTTGAACGTCTCTTCGGGATCGACTTGCTCTGGTGCGATCCAACGCAAGGCTCCCGGTCTTGCGGTGGATCTTTGGAGATAGGTCAATGCTTCTGGAATATTCCCCACCAAGGAAGCATATCCGAAATCGCCTAAGCGGGCAGTGTAATCTGCGTCGACAAGCACATTGTTCTGTCCATTGGTTAGAAAGAGAATGTAAAAAGATTGCTACTTCGACGTACGCTGTTCAGGTCACCATGGACGATTGGAATAGAATGCACTGTGGTGTGTTATTTTTTCCAGCCTGTGCAATGTTGACAGCGACCCACAGTAATGGAGCCCATTGGTAATATCCAGCAGCTATCACGCAGGGTTAGAGGACGTTTATGCGGTAGACGTTCAGTGGACACACAAACCGGAGGCGGTGTCCCAAACCTAGATTATTGTCATGCTTCGCTAAGAAAAGGTGGAGGGATTCATTGGGCATCCATAACGAAACCAAAGACATTGCGCCACGCATCCCAAACCCATATGCAATTCCCAGGAACGGGACGACATTAATGTGATCGAGTCTCCTCCAAATCCCGAGCTCTCGACGGAGCATCTACGAGGCAGTTTAGATCGCACTTATAGCTTGTGTATGAGATGAGCTACCTTGTCAGATCCATTGTTCGCGTCTCCATCTATTGCAAACCTAAATCGGAATGCCTTTACTGCAACCTGGGGGAGAGGTAAATAGCAGGCTAGTAGTACATGCCATGGACCAAACTCGAACCTCCTTCGGCGAACCGTGACGATACCAACATCTATATACATCGCCAAACCCTCCTCCAGCGACATACTGCTTATCAACTTTGGTGATGTAGGATGTGAGATCTGGTGGAGGGGGGAAATTTGCCCTAACAAAAGTTGATTTGAATGGAGAAACTCTGTTAGATAATCGTACTGCAGGCTACCGGAAAGACATACTTGAAGTTGGATATTCGACACTGGTGTTCCACCGCAGTCGAGAGGGCGTGGTGTGTATTCCAGGTACCCAGCAAGGGTACGAGGGTCCGAGCTGTTGCAGATAGCTATTGAAAGGCGTAAGCAAATGAACAACCATTTTGCAGATGGCTTACATCCGACAAGGGATCGAAACGACCTAGTTGTTCACCAGAAGTACCAACGGGTACAGAAGGGTACTAGGAAACACTGAGAGGAATGTGTATACAAATATCATTGTAACGTACGTCAGGGAAAGTTCCAAATGACTGAACGGCAAGGAATGAGCGCCAGTGTTAGAACACACCTGAAGGGAGTAATTACCTGATGCGTGATAGAACTCGACCGGGGTACTCGCCATAAGTAGATGTTTCCATTCCATCCTGCTGACGCCACGGATTCGCCGGAGGGAGCGAAACGAACAGCTTCGACTTGTTCACCATGTTGAAGACGCTGTCCGATGGGATTACCGGTGGTTGCATGCCAGAAACGAACGGTGTGATCCAAGGACCCGCTCGCAACGATCGACCCATCCGGGGAGAGGGAGAGGGAGCGTACATTCTGAGTGTGACCTGTCCATGCATGTCCGATTTCTTCTCCTGTATCGGGGTTCCAACAGCGAATTGTCTTGTCGTTCGAACCATAGAAGAGCCTGCTGCCATCGTGTGCCCACAACATACAACGGATCCTTCGGTTCTTTCCCCGTAACGGACCAAGGATGAGTGTGCCACTGTCGACGTTAAACACGTGGATGTCGTTATCAGTGCCGCATGCGAGTTTCTTTCCGTCCGGAGAGAAACACATGGACCAAACAAGGCTGCCGACCTTGATGGAATGGTTGACCTGTCTCCCTTCCATGGTGTAGATAGTCACAGTCCAGGTACCAACCGCAATCAGTCGATCATCTGGCGAGATGGCAATCTTGGGTAAGTACTCCAAGTGAGTCCATTCTTCGACAAGTTCGTGCGATTTGACCTCCCACACTTTGATCACTCCACTGTGATAGCTGCTGATGATCTTTGTGCCATCCCGGGTCACCGCAAGACCGATTATTTGGGTCTCGTGCTCCATTGACTTCCCTTCTTGCCTCCCGTTTTCGTTTTCCACATTCCATACCTGCACAGTTCTGCCAGAGCCGGTGACAATGTGTCGTCCGTCGGGGAAATACGCGAGCCTCCGGATTTCGCCATCATGGGCTGGGATTACCAACTGTGGCAACTGAGGTCCATGGTTCAAGTTGTCAGACCACTGTGATGGTGTGATACTCAGTGACATGATAGTGCTTTGGCGGTTGGTTGCAAGCTGGGTATCGAGTCCAAGAGGAGGGCCCATCCTCCGGAGGATGCCGAACACCCCAGTCTGGTTCAGAAAATCTGTGATTTGGGCGTTCCGGGATTCCACGAGTCGGAAAAACCGGTCTCTTAGACTGTTTATAGCCTGGGAGAAGTGCCGAGGTGACGAGTAGCCTCGTGTGACTTCATTAAACCCCACTCATCATTGCTTCTCTCTGAGCAGTCAATCAAAACATGATCACATACTTGGCTGGAGAGCGAGACCGCTGACGTGAGGTGCGTGATAAACAGATCAAACGGCTGTAGATTGACGCAGAACAAAGGCGCTGATATACATTGTGCGTCTAGCCAGTGATAGATATGTCCACCTCATCAAACGAACAGATCGTGGTGAAATGCATGCCTACACACGGCGCTTCTTGTGAGGGTGCTCCATATCCGTGTCCGCCGTAGTCAGTCTGAACATCGGTTGCTTTCCTGTCAGCGACGTGCGGAATTGCTCGCTCCCTTGGGGTTGGTTCGAGCCTGATGGGTTAGAAAACGAAATTATCCTGATGGGTGTGGATTCCGAGGTGTCAATATGATCGACTGCACTTGAGATAATGATCACTATATACCTGGTCTGATTAGCTTCGTCGCTGGCAACATGAGTATATGATCCCTCTGTGGGGGCTCGGCTGAGACACGACGACGACTCGGCCTCATGATCAGCCCGACACGACCAGAGCAAATCGCAGAGGGGAGGGGACTGCGGACAGTAACTCAAGAACTGCTGAATAATGGATATTATCGCCTCCGCAGCAGGCCGCTCCTCCATTGGTGACCAGCAATCTTGGATTAAATCCCAGTGCGAGTCATTCAATGTTCGACATTCTGGTCGGCCTGGCTTCTGTCCTTTCGCCAAGCGCAACACAACAGCTGTGTCTTCCCGGACTTCCGACCAGGGTTGTTTTCCAGACAAAATCTGGGAGGATCTCAGCATGGGCCTGGAATCTGAGTGGAATGAACTTCCCTGGAGAGCAACACAACCAAACGAGTATATATCGGTCTTGGTTGTCCTGTTGAACGTCTCTTCTGGATCAACTTGCTCCGGTGCGATCCAACGCAAGGCTCCCGGTCTTGCGGTGGATCTTTGGAGATAGGTCAATGCTTCTGGAATATTCCCCACCAAGGAAGCGTATCCGAAATCGCCTAAGCGGGCAGTGTAATCCGCATCGACAAGCACATTGTTCTGTCCATTGGTTAGAAAGATATTGTAAAAAGATTGCTACTTCGACGTACGCTGTTCAGGTCACCGTGGATGATTGAAGAAGAATGCACTGTAATGTGTTATTTTTTCCAGCTTCGGGAAATGATAACAGCGACCCACAATAGTGCAGCCCATTCGCAATATCAAGCATCTATTGCACGGTTAGATGACGTGGATGTGGTAGACGTTCAGTGGACGCACAAACTGGAGGCGGTGTCCCAAACCTAGATTATTGTTACGCTTCGCTAAGAAAAGGTGGAGGGATTCATTAGGCATCCATAACGAAACCAAGGACATTGCGCCACGCATCCCAAACCCATATGCAATGCCCAGGAACGGAACGACATTGGTGTGATCGAGTCTCCTCCAAATCCCGAGCTCTCGACGGAGCATCTACGAGGTAGTTTAGATCACACTTATAGGTTGTGTATGAAATAAGTTACCTTGGCAGATCTATCGTTGGCATCTCCATCAATTGAAAACCTGAATCGGAACGCCTTTACGGCAACCTGGGGGAGAGTTAAATAGCAGGCTGCATGAGTCATACCAAAATCGAACCTCCTTCGGCGAACCGTAACGGTACCAACATCTATATACATCACCAAACCCTCCTCCAGCTACATATTGATCACCGTCGGCTTTGGCGATATAGGGTGTGAGATCTGGTGGAGGGGGGAAATTTGCGCTAACAGAAGTTAATTTGAATGAAGAACCCAGATTAGATCATCGTACTGCAGGCTACCAGAAAGACATACTGTCCGAGGCGCTCCATCGCGGTCGAGGGGGGGTGGGGTGTGTTACGTAGCGAGGGTATAAGGGGACGTAGTGCTTCAGATAACTACCAAGAAGCGTAAACAAAACGAAACCCATTTTGCAGATGCTTACGTCCGGAAAAGGGTGCAAGTACGAGTACGTTGTGGTTATATGAGTACGAGCTTCGGCAAATTGCGCGATTTTGGTGCGAGCAGTATGGTGTTCCGTCACGGGAGTAATGTGTATCTGAGTTTTATCAGCGTGTACATGATCGTACAGAAAACCGTATCGTAAAACATACCGAAGGAACTGGCGCAGCAACCACGGCATGATTGGCAGTCTCCATTCCACGGCGAAGTACATTTTGGTATGCGGGCATGAGTTCCGAGGTGCTTGTGGTGATAGGAGGTGAAGGGTCCATATACGCTGGAGCCAACGGTGCATTCGCTGAGTTTCGTGTAATCTGTAGTGTATATTCAGTATCAATAGGTGTAGTAGAGGAGCTGGAAGTATCTTGCTTACGTCCTTGAAACCTGCACCAGAACCACGATCTTCTGTGGTGATGCCAGCTAGCGGAGATGGCTACAGAGAACTATGAGCAATCAAACGGAAGGCCCCACCGAGAAAATACGCGCATGTAAAGAATCAAAACCCCGCAGAAGATATTCAATCCCCGGAAGGGTTGGCTTCGCCTGCAACATAGTAAGTACCAATACCAAAACACAATGGCGTGATTACCTGATGCGTGATGGAATTCAACCGGGATACTCGCCATACATATATCTTTCCACCCCATCCTGCTGATGCCACGAATTCACCGGAGGGAGAGAAACGAACAGTGACGAGATTTTCATCATGTTGTAGATGTTGTCCGGTGGGATCACCGGTGGTTGCATTCCAGAAACGAACGGTTTTATCCCAGGACGCACTCGCGAGGGTCGATCCTTTTGGAGAGAGGGTGAGGTCGAGTATAGGTTGGGTATGAGCTATCCACGGACGTCCGATTTGTTCTCCTGCATCTGGGTTCCAACATCGAATGGTTGCGTTGGCCGAGCCAGTGAAGAGCCTGCTGCCGTCGCGTGACCAGAGCACACAATTGACCCAGTCTTGGTGGCTCTCTGAGATGAGCGTGCCAGTGTCGACGTCATACACGCGGATGGAGGAGCCAGTGCCGCATGCGAGTTTCGTCCCGTCTGGAGAGAAACACATGCACACCACTTCGAGCTTGAAGTCGCCCTCGATGGAATGGTTGACCTGTCCCCCTCCCACGCCGCAAATAGCAACCGTCCGAGCACCGTGAACCGCAACGAGTCGACCATCTGGCGAGATGGCAACAATGGGATAGCTCTCTGGGTGAGTCCATTCCTCCATCAGTTCATGCGATTCGACGTCCCACGCTTTGATGTTCCCATCGGAGTCAGTGCTGATGATCTTTGTCACGGTGCCATCCCGGCTCACATCAACATTACCCATCAGATACTTGTGCTCCATCAATGTCTCTTCTTGCTCCCCACTTTCCACATTCCAGACCTTCACAATTCCGTCACTAGAGGCGGTGACAATGCGTCGTCCGTCAGGGAGATACGCGAGATTGTAGATATCGGCGTCATGTGCCGATACTATTATCAGATGTGGCCGAGGACCATCGTTGTCAGACCGTTGTGGTAATGTGACACTTGACATGATGGTGGTTTGGCAGTTAATCGGGAGCTGGGTATTGAGTCGGCTTGTTTGCAAAGGTGCGTGGCAATAAGAAAAAGGAAAGCGCTGAACACCCCCACAGCTTATATGCCACGATACTCCAAGGCAATGCAGTGGCGTTCCTTTAGCGCCCCGGGCCAATCCTGACCACATTTACTCTCATATCCACGCATATTGCCCCTCGTGATCAGTGGCGCTTGTATAAGGATTGGACCGTGCTTCGTTTTTCTCCCCCTGACGCATTCGCGACGGGTTCTTTTTTCGACGGGTCGAGAGCGCTGGTGCTCTGCGCTTTACAGGCTGCAGACGCTCTCGGAACAAGCGCCATTCGGTTCGGCGACGTTCTCTTTTTCGTTCTTCCTGCTCGGGTGTGTCGTACGGTGGGTATTGACAAGGACCGTGACGGAGCCTCAAAAACGCTGCCTATGCGACCGGAGACCTCGTTGCGGAACGTTTGGTGGGGATGCTCTGAGCGATTCTGGTCGTGTGCGGGTTGTCGGTGAGTAACCGGGATGGGCCTTTGCGCGGAGATTGCGATTCGAACAGGTAGCCTAGCTGGAAAAAAAATATGTTGACACCAGGGCTAGGCGAACTATGCATGTTGTACTTTTCCAACTCAGAGCAGTCAATCAAAACATGATCAGATACTTGGCCCGATAGCGAGACCCCCGACGTGAGGTGTCCTATAATTGAAGCTAGTACTGGGAGATAAATACATCAAACGGCTGTAACTTGACGCAGAACAGAGGTGCTGATATCCATCGTGTGGCCTTGCAAGTCAGTCATAAATATGTGCACCTCATCAAAGGACCAGATCATGGTGAAATGCACGCCTACAGACGCCGCTTCTTGTGAGGGTGCTCCATATACGTGTCCGCAGTAGTCAGTCTGAACCTCGGCGGATTTCTTGTCAGCGATGTGTAGCGTTGCTCTCTGCCCCTGGGTCGGTTCGAGCCCGATGCATCGGAAAACGAAACCATCCTGATAAGGATAGATGTCAAGGTATCAAGGTGATTGACTAGACTGAGATAGACATCACTATATACCTGTTCTCATCGCCGGCAACATCAATATTCGACCCCTCTGTGGGGGCTTGGCTGAGATAACGACGACTCGGCTCCAAGGTCAGCCTGACCCGACCATGACCGGAGCAAATCACAGAGGGGAGGGGACTGCGGGCAATGCCACAAGAACCGTTGAATGGTAGGTATTATCACCTCCGCAGCAGGACGCTCCTCCATTCGTGACCAGCATTCTTGAAGTAAATTCCAGTGCGAGTCATTCAACGTTCGACAATCTGGTCGGCCTGGTTTGCGGCCCTTTGCTAGGCACAAGACGACCGCTGCATCTTCCCGGATTTCCGACCATGGTTGTTTGCCGGACAAAACCTGTAAGGAGATCAGCATGGGCCTGGCATCTGATCCCTGCAACCTTCCTGGAGACCGACACAACCGAACGAGTATATATCAATTTTTGTTGTCCGGTTGAACGTCTTTTCTAGATCAACTTGCTCTGGTGCAATCCAGCGCAACGCACCCGGTCGTGTAGTGGACCTTTGGAGATAGGACAATACTTCAGGAATATTCCCCACCAACGAAGCGTATCCGAAATCGCCTAAGCGCGCAGTGCAATCCGCATCGAGAAGCACGTTATTCTGTACTTCGGTTAACAACGAGGACGCTAAAAGATGTCTACTTTGACGCACACAGTTCAGGTCACCATGAACGATTGGAATAGAATGCACTACGGTGTGTTATTTTTTCTAGCCTTGACGATGTTAACAGCGACCCACAGTAGTGCAGCCCACTGGCAATGTCCAGCAGCTATCACGCAGGGTTAGAGAACGTGGATGTAGTAGAGGCTCAGTGCACGCACAAACCGGAGGCGGTGTCCCAGACCTAGATTACCGTCGTGCTTCGCTAAGAAAAGATGGAGTGATTCATTGGGCATCCATAACGAAACCAAGGACATTGCGCCGCGCATTCCGAACCCATATGCAATGCCCAGGAACGGAACGACATTAATGTGATCGAGTCTCCTCCAGATTCCGAGCTCTCGACGGAGCATCTACGAGGTAGTCTAGATCGCGCTTATAGGTTGTGTGTGGAATGAGTTACCTTGGCAGATCCATTGTTCACATCTCCATCTATTGCAAACCTGAATCGGAATGCCTTTACAGCAACCTGGGGGAAGTGTGAATAGCAGGCTGCACGAGTCATGGACCAAACTCGAACCTCCTTCGGCGAACCGTCACGGTACCAACATCTATATACGTCACCAAACCCTCCTCCAGCGACATATTGATCGTCGTCGGATTTAGCGATATAGGGTGTGAGATCTGGTGGAGGGGGGAAGTTTGCACTAAAAGGTTGAAGCAACCATGTTAGATCATCGTATTGCAGGCTACCGGAAAGACATACTTAAAGTTGGATATTCGACACTGTCCGAGGCGCTCCACCGCAGACGAGAGGGTGTGGGGTGTGTTACATAGCGAGGGTATGAGGGGGCGAGGGACTGCAGACAACTATCGAGAAGTGTAAGCAAACCGAAAAAACCATTTGCAGACACTAACGTCTAAATTAGAATGACCCACTTGTTCACCAGTATGAGGGGGTCCAAAAGGGTGCTGGGAGACACTAAGAGGAATGTGTGTACAAATTTCATTGTAACGTACCGAACTACCATCTGTATCCCCGAAACGTGCTGGAACAGCCTCGCAAGCAATCTGAGCACTGCACATCTCACAGTTATCCTCACCAGTACACCGACAAGGCCCCGCTGCCAAGTATGAGTGGGCTGTGGTTATATGATGACGAACTTCTGCAAATTGCGCGGCTTCGGTGCGAGCAGAATGGTCTTCCGTCACGGGAGTGACGAATGTCTGAGTCTCATCAGCGTGTCAAATACGCGATCGTACAGCAAAAATTATCCACATACTGAAAGAACCGGGGCGGCAGCCACGTTGCGACCGGCAGTCCCATACAAGGCCTCCATTTCACGGCGAAGTTCACTTTGGTATGCGGACATAAGTTCCGAGGTGCTTTTGTTGATAGGAGGTAAAGGGTCCATATATGCTGCAGCCAGCGGTGCATTTTCAGAGTTTTGTATAATCTGAAGTGTATGTTCAGGAGGTGTGGTAGCGGAGCATGGAAGTATCTTGCTTACATCCATGAAATCGGTATCAGAACCATGGTCTTCTGTGGTGACGCCAGCTGGCGGAAGAGGCTACAGAACTATGAGCGATCAAATGGAAGGTCCTATCATCAAAAAGGTGCTCGCATATAAAGGACAAAAACCCCAAAGAAGATGTTCAATTCCAAGGAGGGTTGGACTCGTCTGCAACAAGGTAAGTGCCAGTGCCAAAACACGCATGAATGGCGTACTTACCCAATCCCCGACGGAATTCAACCAAGGTACTCGCCATAAATATAGCTTTCCATCCCATCCTGCTGAAGCCACGGATTCACCGGAGGGAGAGAAACGAACGGTGCTGACTTGATCATGTTGTAGATGTTGTCCGATGGGATCACCAGTAGTTGCGTCCCAAAAACGAACGGTGTGGTCAGAAGACGCGCTCGCAAGGATCGATCCATCCGGGGAGAGGGAGAGGGACCATATATAGTGGGTGTGACCTGTCCACGGACGTCCGATTTGTTCTC
>JBBPRK010000897.1:0-16783 GCA_038093075.1 Boletus patriciae
GGTGAGGTAAGTATCCACAGAAGTAAGTTTGATGCATATGTAGCCTCTGTTTGACCGTACCGTCCCAGGGGTGTCTTCTTCAGGGTTCATTGTTATTTACGTTCGGGAACGCGATCCAGCTTGATATAATCATGGATGCACCGACATCTTCTCGTTATTTTCGTGATCTCTAGCTCCGCTTCTTGGTCCATCGGTGAGACGATTATACCATTTATAGCCCTCGTCCCTTCCCCGTGTGAGAGCGAGGTCTTCTCATGAATACTTTGTACCTGACATCTCTGGACAGGATTTCACCACATGCGGGGTCGAACCACACGGTTGCTATTTTCATACGAATTGGCCTATCCAACCTCAGGCCCTCCCTCAACTTGGCGCTTTGCTGATTCAACGGAGGCAAGTTCGAGTGGTCAATGGTCGTGCAAACTTTCTATAGCGGGGCTATTGCCACGCCCCCCCGGGCCCGCTGTTGGTATGACCCGGGTCACATTGCTTGTCACGCTAATGTCGCGAACACGATCGACAAGGGATGGGCAGCGATAACCAGCCATTGGGCACCTTCACCACCATCAGGGTCCACCAAGTATGTTCCTCGCGACGACTTGTTTACTCGACTTCGCAGGTGGTTGCCGAACATCAATGCCCTTCATTTGACGTGCGACTGATTCCGAACAACACAACATCTTGACGGTACCTCATGAATGAGTCACGACGGGCGCGAAATCCAGGATTTGTCACTATCAATCAGTGATGGGCCTGCAAGTCACTTGCTTTTTTCGGATCCCTTCTCGCTCCAGAGCCGCTCCCCTCGGCGTGATTTTCCCAGTGATAGATATGATAGGTACCGCCATATACCATTGTTTTGGAAACTGAATGGTCATCCGGGCAGTCTTCTGGGGCCAACCACCACCCTGTCACATGCTGAGTTGATAATCAGATAAGCCCCACTTTTCGCACAGACGGGTGCCTTGTACGTGATGTTTATTCGCCACTCTAGCTAGGAAGAGCTAGAACGCCTCATATCTGGTAAACACATCATTCGAGTATCTAGTCAATCTGCGAGACACCATTCGAGCCGCAGTGCCAGTCCTTGATATTCTAAATGATATGTTCTTGTTCATGATCACCTGCCATGTTGCACTCGATTCACACGATGGATTTGTGCCTTTTTGGATGGGAGCTCCGGGAGCTCTCGATCACCAACGTCGATCTGCACCCTGGGCAGAGCAGTCAAGAGTATCATGTGATTCCTGTTCTCCCGCACCTTGGCCAGGCAAGATAAGTCTGCAGTGATTTCCAGCCAGCCATACGTGCTACCTGATTTCTCTGGCACCTACCCAAACCCAACGTCTCGAGATCTGCATGTACATACACCGAAGGTCACGCTCTGTTCCTTGACCATTGAGACTCACAAAGCGGCCGAGCCGAATGCAGAAAGTCGGCTTCAAGAACCATTGGATAGGTCTACGTCAAAAGAATCATTCTGTGTGTACAATAGTGCTAAGTGTCTCACTCGGAGATGAATTAACTAGAAAACTACACGGCCATGGCATATGTTGAGTTCCATATGCGAGTATGAGAAGGAATTAACGATGTTCGGACGCTAATCACAAATCCTTCTGTTTCTTCACAGTTCTTTAGACCCTGCAACGACCTTCCCAGAGAAGTTAGATCCCTCTACAAGGGAGGATAGTGAGCTCGTACGTCATTGCCCGCCTTCTTGGCTTTCTGTCCCACTTGGTCTGCTCCCTCTTTCGCCCTCTCGCCCTTAGCCTTTGCATATTGGGTTGTTTCTCCTGATGGCACAGGCGTGTCAATAACAATCGGTATCCATAAGTTTTGATTTTGCTTACCTAGGGTCTTCTTTGTCTTTTCCGTAGCTTTCTCACCTGTTTCTATCGCGGTGGCCAGACCCTCGCCAACTTTCTTGTTGACCTGCTCGAAAGTTCGATTGAAGTTAAATGTTTTGAAATCATAGATCGGGTAAAACAAACCATACCTTGTCTGCTACCTCCGACACCTTCTCTTTTACGGATTTCGACACCCATGGTGTTGCGTGAATGCGGCGACGGGTGGACGGTTCCAACCCCAAGCTCACACGCAACCCGCGGGCGGAGATAGGGATCATTGGACGCATTGTTGTGATGGTGTTCATGTAAGGCGACGAAAACGTTGGGGAGGGCTGTTAAAATATCAGTGATGTCATACTGGGGAGCCAACTCGATGACGTCGTGAGATACATCCCACGTGGCTGGAATCCGGGCCACTAGTACTCGGTCGACTGCTTGCTCACATGCACAGTTGAGCTATCAAGTTCTAACATATCGTTTGCCCGCGCTCTGCGGTGTCGCACTGGGCACTCCAACCATCTTCAAGGCAGAATTCCTCCACAGATTTGATAATGGCCAATTCAAAACTTGGCAATCTCTTCTCGCTCGCAGCGCCCACCAACAAGGACCTCCCTGAACAGAGTCGCACCCACCAAAGGTGACGAGGAGGGCCTGCTAGGACATAAGCATCAGCCGTGCGTGAAGTCAGATGTGCCAAAAACCTCTTTTTCTTTCTTACACTTGCGATATTTAAGATCCATGGGTTTGCCTTCTTTTGCGCCCTTACGTCAGTATTTCGCGCCTTAATCTTGATCAAGGTCGCCCTGATGAGTGTTTCGTAGACGGGAGGATCTCACCCCCATGATGATTGCAGTTCAAGTTTTTAATCTTGACAAAGGAGAAGTTCCTATATCCTTCACTGCAATCCATGATATTTCTGAGCCTCTGGCTTCTAATGCAAACCCACGATTCATTTGTCAGGATATACTGCGCTGCCGCCTAGAAAATTGCATGACAAGATTTCCCGTATGAAGGTCAACGCGCTACCCTGCATAGGATTGGTAAATTGTATGAAGGACGGGTAACTATCGAGCACATCGGTACAATACCTAGCAGCGTCCCGCTTGCGTTGCGCGAGCGAGAGCTGCAAGACCTTCAGAAGCTTTTCGAAACCGGCGCGGGAACTACTGGGTGGGACAGAGGGATCTGAACATGCAGGGAGAAAACAAGTGTACCCAGAGATTTCAGTTAAAGGTAGTTAGGATAGTGGAGAAATAATTTGTATCGACTCCAAGGGACCCGTGTGATGACATAATGCAGGTTGGACCCATCATGCGGATTTCCGGAACATCTCGTCTTTCCATCAGTCGTTGCATTGTATATCCTTCTCAAAGCGCTTTAGCTGGACGGTAGCCAACAGACACAGCGATATGAAGGGATTCACCAAAGCCATCAAGCGGTGAGTGATTCTGCACCTGGTGCCAGCAGACCTACTTGAGATCGGAGACAATGTATCACCGCAGTCGATCTTGCACATTCTTGCTTTCGTTTAGAAACTCATGTTGCTCCATACAGGACACCTCACCTTGTCACCTCGAAAACAGGTTTTTCGAAGAGTCAGTAAGAGGTGTTTCTTGTTGCTGCGAATGATCTCACTTTGGTCTCAGAGTCCACCGATCCCGAATTTGATGACTACAACACTCATTTCTCCGCTCTCGAGCAGTCCACCGAGAAGTTACTTAAGGACACGAAGGCGTACACTGATGCAGTCACGGGTGCGCGATCTCCATCGACGTTCCTATCTATTATCAATATCGATCCTCTATTCCAAAGCTCTGTTGACCGGCGCCAGCGGCTTTGGAAACCACCTCAACTTCATCTATTCACCATTGTCTGGAGAACTCGGCCTAGCCAGCAAATACCCCGACGCTGCCGCAACGATCGCTAACACTCCTCATTATGCCCAGCACTTGGATGAACTCCGCTCTGCAGTAGCACCGGAACTTGAACTCATCGAGAGTCGTGTGGTTGGTCCCGTCAAGGAGTTCCAGGGCGTTCTGAAAGTCATCAGAAAGACGATCACGAAGCGTGACCACAAGTTGGTTGATTACGATCGATTCAACAACTCGTTAACCAAGCTTCGAGACAAGAAAGAGAAGAGCTTGAGTGACGAGAAGAACTTGTTCAAGGTTTGTCAACCAGTGTATGCGTGCTGCTGTGGGGTAATATTTCTAACTGTGTTCTTAGCTTGAGCAAGACTTTGAGATAGCGACGAATGAGTATGATTACATTAACAACACGCTGAAGCAAGATCTTCCTCGATTCATGCAGCTCGCAACTCAGTTTATCGACCCTTTATTTCACTCCTTATATTATATGCAGTGCGTCCGTTTCTTGATTGCTTACAGCATCCCTTAAGTGAGACTATCTCCGACGAGGCTCAATATCTACTACCTATTCCTTGAGAAGATGAACACCTTCGCCGAGGGCAAATACAATGTCACCAATGGTCCAGCCTCGCAGATCCAGTCTGATTACGAGAACAAACGCACGGATGCTTGGAGCCAAATCGAGGACCTCGGCATCACGAAACGGATCGTGTCTACATGTGCGTGGATTATGTCTTACAATACCATCTTTATCCCCCGGTCCCGCTGACTGGTTTATACAGCCAAGCTTGTTCAAGCGAGGCGTGCGGAAGGTGGTGTCATTTCACCCATAGGACGCACCCCTAGTGCAACAACCACATCAAGCGCCACAAGTTTTTCCTCGCGCCCCATGGCACCGCCTGCGCATGGTAGTGGTTCGTCGTTCGTGAAGAAGGCACCTCCACCGCCACCTGGCCAGCCAATCGCACCACCACCACCCTATTCCTTGAATAACGGAAACGGTACTGGTTCTGCTGTTTCTGTGACGAAACGACCACCTCCACCTCCACCACTCAAGCCTAAGCCGAAACCTGAACCTGTGATCGAGTACGTTACCGCGCTGTACGATTTCGATGCACAGGTACGTAGTGGTCCTTGACCGGGAGCTCCCATTGAACCACCGTGTCGTTCAGGCCGACGGTGATTTGTCGTTCAAGACTGGTGATCGGATCGAGATTGTGAAAAAGACAGAAAGTCAGGAGGACTGGTGGACAGGCCGCCTGGACGGAGTAGAGGGAGTCTTCCCTGGTAACTACGTGCAATGTTAAAGACACGGTTCACTAGGAGCATGCACTATGTTCGGTTTTGATTGATATAGATTTATTCAACTTTGGTCTTTACCAGAGAGTGTAGTGACATAAATAGCTCCTAAATATCGGAGCCGACTGCCCGTTTTGGGGCAGACTAGTTTACTCACTTCGACTCACACCTCCAATATTTAACCTTAGTGTATCAGAGCCTTCCTCGTATCAGACGGATTGTATCGTTTCTCGCGATGCCCCTCAATCAACCGTCTAATCAAATAAAGTCAGCATTCCACTTTTCTTCGTCGCATCAGACTCACACCCCTCCTCAAGACTGACCAATGTCTCCATCGTTCGCCTGAAAAAGGGCGGAAAACGTTTCGAGGTATGCGATGGTCCGACTCTTGTCAAGTATGCCTGTGCCTATGCTCAAATCACAGATTGCATGCTACAAGAACAAAGTACAAGAATGGCGAAACGGCGTGTCAGTCTACGTCCAATCACCCCTCTGTTCTGTCTAATCGCGTGTTTGAAGTGAAACCGACCTAGATGACGTCCTCCAAATATCAAACGTATTCACAAACGTTTCCAAAGGCGAAGTGGCAAAATCGAACGACCTGCAAAAGGCGTTCGGAACGTCGTCCGTAGATGAGGTCGTGAAAGAGGTCGGACCTCTCTCTCTTTCATCGCGCCGTTGCATACCGAATCGTCTTCTAGATACTGAAAAAGGGAGAGCTTCAAGTCGGCGAGAAAGAACGCGAACATGACCTTGCTTCCTTGCGCAAGGAAATTGCAACCCTCGTGGCGGAGAAATGTGTCGATCCTGCGACGCAGCGTCCGTATCCTGTTGGAATGATCGAGAAAGCAATGGCAGAGGCAGGGGTGAGCGTGAAGACGGGCAAGAATGCCAAAAGTCAGGTGGGCGATTTGCTTGTGTGTGGTCGTTGGTCCGGTTCAACGCGGGAGTAGGTATCCGAAACCTTGCGGCTTATTCAGTCCGGATCAAAACTGCCCATTCAACGTGCACGGATGCGTGTTCGTGTTTCGGTTCCCGCCGCAGATGGGGAAGGGTTGGAGGAACGGATTAAATCAGCAGCTGAGCAAGTCGAGCGAGTGGAGAAGGCAGAGATGTGGGAATATGTAAGCTGGTGATGATTTACGCACACGTTTAACTGACAAGGATGTCGTCAGGTTATGCTGATTGATCCTCCCCAGTTCAAGACGCTCGCTGATCTTCTTCAAAAGGAATGCAAGGGAAGAGGGCGCCTTGAAACGCTCACATTCGCTGCAACGGCAGATAATAATTAGATGGCTCCTTCTTGGTTTCAGGGGGGGGCTACCAGCGGATACTTATTTACAGAGTTGTACCTTGACCCACAAATCTTTGTCCTATTATCGCCAGCTTCTTGGTGTACAATGACTAAATCATCGATGTGTGGATCTTGTTGCGCTGTCAGGTTGACTGTATTTTAGTCGCATCCACATCCACCTCTATTCGCCATCGTCCAACAAATTAACTCTCTAGTTCCGTGGTATCGCAGCCAGCGTGATCTCTAACTGACTTTCCACTAAGCTGACTGAAACCCTATACGAATTGGTGAGGGCCAACTGTTCGCGGCTTGGGTTCAATAAAAGCAACGCACCCTTCTAGGTCCTGTACAATATAGTCGAGGTTGCTACCTGCCTCCCTCAAGAGTGTTTCGGGTGGATGAGAAGTACATACGCCAAGCGTTCGAGCGCCAGCAGCACGCCCTGCTTTGATTCCAGACGGTGCGTCTTCGATTACCAGGCCTGATGTATATCAGAATCAGAATCGTATACGGCGAATTCAAAATAGCAGATTGCCCACATTTTTCGGGGGATACACCGAGCGTAGCTGCACCCGCAATGTATGGGGCCGGTTTGGGTTTGCCTTCAACGACATCGTCCGCTGTCACATAACCCTTCAGCGGTATCGGCAACGAGCATTTGGGAATAGCGAGGCTCGCGTAGAATCTAGACGCTGGTAGGACTGTCATTACCAGATTGCACAAAGAGATGGTGTGGATGGGTACATGACGTAACGATGGTCCATTTGTCCGGTGCTATCTCATTGAGCTGGATTCAGATGGTGAGCCAGGATTGTGTATTGCCAGTGGGTTCATGGTTACCTCGTTCAGCAGTTTCTGTGCCCCGTTGAGGACTTGCGGACCTAGACCATCCCTTTGGTTGGCTACCAGCAGTTCGAAACGCATGATCTCTTTCTACAACGATTCCGATTTGTGCCTTGCTCGCGTACATTGATCGACGGGTCGACTCACCACGAGCTCCGTCTCATCCGTGATCCGACAGTACTCGCGCAGCGTATCCGTCAGTCTCCTTCCGTGAGTTAGGTGAGCGATGTTGCTGGGGAGATGGGTATATTGCTTGCGGAATTCATCCCAGGTGTGGAGAACGCCAGGAGTGGAGTCGATGAGGGTGCTACAAGAATGATTCAGATATCAGCAATTGAAAGACTCTGAGCCAATGGCCATTACCCGTCCAGATCGAAGAGGATCTGTACAGAAACAATGAAGTCTGGTCAAGAGAATGAAAAGACATGATTCGTACTGCGCCGACTCGGACTCTACTCTCTTGTTCCATGATTGGGGGTGGGTTTAAGACGTGGGACAATGCACTCTGTATGAATTGATCGTGTCCATGGTCAAAGTCGGAAATTCGGACACCCCGCCACGTCGCGCTTCACTATTGTGTTGTGCTGCAGAAATAGCCATTGTGCCTCGACATCTATTGTTGTGCTATATTCGGCCTTCAAAGCGAAAAAAAAAGACCTTGCAATCCCCAGTATAAGAACAGGGCAGGGATGGCACGTCTCCTCACTACGTTCTCCGCCTTGTGTTTTTTTGACGTCCTGCTCACCTTCGTTGTTCCTGAGGCATTGACTGCCCCCACACTGTCCTTCTAATGTCACGATTGTCTGCCACCTCCGACTACGTATCATCGAAGATTATGAGGTTCATCACGTTCTCCATATTATTGCTCTCAACTCTGGCTTCGGCCCATCCAAGCTTCAGACAACGCCAGTCAGGTAATTTCCAGCTACAGAATGGCATAGACGCCATCAATCTACAGTAAGTCCGGTCTCATCTGCGTTGACGCCTAATACCTTTCTGATTCACCATAGCAATCAATTCACATCATTGGACGCTACGTCGCCCTGTACCTCTGACACTTGTATTGGTGGTCAAATCGCCCAATGTGTCAACGGAAAATATGTCTTGTCGCCCTGCAGTTCCGGTTTGACGTAAGTCTTGTTAGCGTTTCTTACGACAGGCCAATGACCCGCCGATCATTAGCTGTGCAGCATTGCCATTAGTTGACTCGCCCGGAACGAGTATCACCTGCACGACGCAAACTAATCTCAATAAGCGCAGTGGCGTCACTAGAGCAAACGATGGCACCAATCCTGCTTATGGAACTGTTTCGCCCTCTCCTACAGCATCGCACATCGCGACCCCGACGGCCTCGTCTGGTTCTGGCTCGACCAACTCGAGCAGTGCCCAAACTTCCTTGACCCTCGTACCTTCTGTGATCGCCGCAAACTTCTCGCAAAACGGTCTGAACACAAGCACTTCAGAGGCTGGCGAAGTTGCTTCACTTACGTCCACCAACAACTTCATTAACTGGTGCGCTACGCTCCCCAACCTCCCCATTACCAATGGCCAGCAGATCAAGAACGGTTCTTGTAACCCTGCTCCAATGGGGGCAATCCCTTCTACCTCCAACATGCCGAGTGCTAAGTTTGTCACGCCCGCTAACTTCGCTGTCGTCCCACCAAACACCACCTTTCAAATCACGTTGGCTGTCAGGAACTTTGCGACGGGTTACTTCGTCAACCCAGACACGAACTACCTTGCAGCACCTCAACAACTCGATCCAACTACTGGTCTCATTCAGGGGCATGCGCACATCGTTATCGAAGCTCTCGAATCACTCAACCAAACCACTCCCACAGACCCCACCAAGTTTGCATTCTTTGTGGGCCTGAACAGTAAAGCCGATGCCAGCGGCAATCTGTATGCCAATGTCACTGGTGGCCTTCCCAAGGGCAAGTACAAGATGTCCACCCTCATCGCTGCGATGAATCACCAGCCCGTGTTGTTACCGATCGCCCAGCACGGTGTTGCGGATGATACAATCTACGTGAGTCTGGGTTTGGGGCGTCCGTTACAAAAGACGATCTGACGTATCACCTTTCTAGTTTACCGTCGCTGGCACGGGCCAGAGTAACAACACCACAACCGCAAATCACACCCACACTCCGCAACCCTCTCAGCCCCCCATCACTTCTCCCATTGTCCCTTCCAGCACTCCTATTGCCACGCAGACCGCTAGTGCAGGAGGCATTACCGATCCGTGCTAGCTTTCGCACTAATATAGCATTAATTCGCGGCGTCGTTGACCGACATCTACCCATTGACATCACTTTTGCAAACAGACATTTGTATTGTCATACTCATTTGTAGCAATCAATTGCATGTAATAATTTTGCTTTCTGTTTGAGTAACAAGGAAATACGTTCGGTGGAACTAAGTAGAGGTCAGACAAACTACTGCCTTTCCGACTCGTGGGTGAAGGATCGACGTGCGACATTCAATTACGCCACAGTCGGCTCACTCCTCGCTTTACTTTCATTCTCCCACTGCAGCTGCTACCAAATCTCACTCCTTCGTAAGTCTTCCTCGGAGAATACCCACCCGGTATGTCTTTATCATCGCCGATCTTTGGTACCGTGGTCATGAACGAGATTGAATTTTGCAGCTTCCTTGATCATCATGCCCGACTCGAGGAACCCCATCATCATCAAAGTCCCCGCGACTTCTGCCAACATCGGACCAGGCTTTGATGTAGTAGGGCTATCTCTTTCTCTGTATTTGACGCTCACCGTCAAATTTGGCTCTCCCTCGGATAACCTCGTGAAAATCACCTATTCCGGAGAAGGAGCCGACGAAGTCCCCCTCGATCCCTATCGAAACCTAACTACTCGTGTAGCGCTCTACGTCCTGCGCTGCAACAACCACCGTTCATTTCCTCGAGAGCTCGTCAGCATCCATGCAGACAACCAGATACCCTTTGGCCGCGGGCTCGGTTCCTCGGGTGCAGCCGTCATCGCGGGCGTTCTCCTCGGGAATACTGTCGGGCAGCTCAGTCTATCGCGTGAACGGATACTCGACTATGCGCTCATGGTCGAGAGGCATCCGGACAATGTGACAGCAGCGCTCGTCGGTGGTTTCGTCGGATCGTACCTCCGAGAGCTCGACCCTGTCGCTACCGAGGCTGCCCAAGTACCGCTCTCCGAAGTGTTGCCAGAGTACCCTCCCGATGCGGGGGAGGAATGGGGATTGTCCCCGCCTGTTCCTCCATTCGGAATCGGACACTTTGTTCGTTTCGGTTGGAATTCTACTATAAAGGCCGTGGCGATCATACCTCGATTTGAGCTTAGTACTGCCAAGGCGAGAGACGTGTTACCCACGGAATACTCTCGAAAAGACCTCGTACGTATGCTTAATACAGGCATGCCTCCGTCCGGATCGGCTGATAGGCGGCCTAGGTTTTCAACATGCAACGCCTCGCTGTGTTGACCACCGCGCTTGGACAATCACCGGATCCAGAACTTATTTACGAGGCGATGAAGGATCGTGTTCATCAACCGTATCGAAAACTACTCGTATGTTTTCGTCGTGTTATACATTATGCACGCCCAATTTAGCGCTGTCCACAGATTCCTGGTTTGCCAGAAGTGACATCGTCACTTAC
The DNA here is from genome assembly GCA_038093075.1 of Boletus patriciae. Classification (NCBI taxonomy): domain Eukaryota; kingdom Fungi; phylum Basidiomycota; class Agaricomycetes; order Boletales; family Boletaceae; genus Boletus; species Boletus patriciae. The sequence goes on from JBBPRK010000897.1 coordinate 10,795, forward strand.
CCCACAATCACATCCTGGTCTACTTGGCATCTGTCTCTCAGGAGCAGGGCCGACCATCTTGGCTCTTGCAACTCACAATTTCGAGGCCATTGCAGAAGGGGCTCGTGCAATATTCGCGAAAGAGCACATAGAAGTAGACTGGAAGTTACTCGAAGTTGTTGGTGGATGTCAGTGTTACCCAGTAGAGATGAACTAGATAGAGCTAGATGAACGTAGAAAAAATGGTCATTACTGGTCATATTGTATGCTGACATGCATGCGTCGTAGGTATCATGCCTCTGGGTATCCTAAAATCTAATATGTATGTATTCCGTTGCTTCTAGCCCCTTGCGTTGAGACAAACAGCCCTCATCGCGACGAGGGATGATGAGCTGCCATCGAATGGCAGATCAACTGTGAACATCACATCGCTGCGGTCACTGTTCAAGTAGACTGGCAATGTCACCAGGCTGTTCTGGTCAACGGCATCCTCGTCTTCTTGGACCCAACAGATCTGAGATGCATTCAAGTGAACGGCCTCGCCGTCGTTGAGCACAAGCTTCCCGGCCTCTGCATCCCACGCAGCTCCCTCCAATGTCAAACCTGAACCATCACGATTAGCAAAGAACCGCTAGAAAACGCTCTCTAGGACTCACCGTCGACGATGAAGGCTCCCGGGTTGCTCATTCGACCAATGTCTAATCGCAGACTCAGTGTCTCCAGACTCCAGCGCTTGCGGTGAGCTACAGTCTGCCGAGTAGCCGTAATATACGCCTCTGGGAAGAACAGTCCTCCAAGCCAAACTTCAACGTTGGACAAGGACTGTTGCATCGTCGTGATCCCATCCAATTGAGCCAGGCGACGAGCAAGATCCGGAATCCACTCCGACACTGACATGGCTTTGGGAACCTTGTATCGCCTCCAGTGTGTCGGAATAGTACCTAGATAATCTTAGATTGATTCCAAGCAGGACAGCGTCGAATTCACCTTTGGTCAGAGAGCTCATTAAAGCACGGAGGTGATTGGTCTGCTTCAGTTCACCCTCGCAAACCTTGACGACATCCGTAAGGTCCTTGCGAACCTGGTCAAGTAACTTGCGTCCGATGGAGCCTTCCCGGAAGAATAGGCGATAAAGCGGATCTGGGTTGTCGCTGGACTGTTTGGGTAATATATTCAGGGACTAGATGGAAGCGTCAGTAACAAGCTAGTCGTCAGGAGCAATGTATTCTTACTGATGGAAGTTGGGTCAACCATTCACGACAACGCTCGTGTAGATTGCGCATCCAAGCAGGTTGCTGTGAAGACTGGCTCTTGGAAGGACTACCGGCGCTCGGAACGTCGTCTTCGTCATCGGCCAGGGTTCGCATCTTCCGTAGCTTGCCGAGAAGCTCGTTCCCTAGGACAAGTGAGCTTAGGAACATCGAGCAAACCTCGACTGAACTCACCTTGAGCAACAGCGATGACCCTTTCTGCGGTGGGCGGTAATGTTAACCATGATGGCGGCTCGCGGTCCGGTAACCCTTGTACCCATGATAGGAAATGCTCAAGTTTAGTGCCGTCAGGAGCTTCAAGAACCTGACTGCTGTTGATACTGGGCACTAGGTTGAAATCCACATTGTAAGCAGCCGGAGTGAACAGTTTGTCGACGAATGCATCGAGAATGCGTTGATCAAAGTCGCTGTCGATGCGCCCACCATACACTGATTGTTTGATGAGTGTCCGGAGCGCATCCCATGGAACCGTGGCAGGGTCAACATTAGCCCTCCCCTTTGCAATAGCGTTGAGCCATGTGTCGATTGTGCCAAAGGCAGCGGCCATATCGGAGTCATTGAAGTCGTAGGTTTTGCTCCATCCCAGTGGAACATACCGTAACCGCTCCTGTACAACTGCATGGAACCATGCGAGGAGGAAATACAAGCGGACCTTCTCCGCAGGTCCTTGAGCAAGGCGTTGTGGAGGAATGGATCCCAGCGAATCGAGCAAATTGGCCTTTATTCCTGGGGGAGGCTCATTCATGATGATACGAGACTGTCGGAGGATGTTGACAGGAATGGATGGGTTGGCTTCCATGGTCAAGAAGAGGCGGAAGTTGCGATGAGGGCTGAGTGTCTGTAACTTCTTTTCCAGCTGTCCTAACCATGAAGGTGCCAAGTGAACGTTCTTGAGAAGGACCCACGTCCCTTGTCTTGATGCCGCAGCGATGGCTTGATCCGCGAGAGTAAAGCCCTCCTGAGAGCCCATGGCAACCGAGGAAGACCGCGCTCCGACAGTTTGTATGAGATTCTCAACACGGTAGCTGGCGTCATAACCAGTCACAGATACCAGAGCAAGAGGGGTTGTGGCGGGAACCTCGTTTGCAACCATAGCGCCGAGGTCCAGGTCGGACGACAAGTCATTCTGGAAAACAGTCCGCACGAACAATGCGGTGGATTGCAAGAGACGATCTGGTCGCAAGCACTTGACAATAAGCATCGAACGCAGAGCCTCAATGGCGGCTGCCCAAATGTCAGAACACGAAGAACACGTGCATGAGGGCGGACACGTACGTGTAGTTGGCTCCCAAGGTAGAGGTACGATCGTTTCAGGGTTTGCGGATTGTAGGAAAGGAACCCAATCTTCGGGACACTCGAGAACGTTGCTAAGAACAGGCTTGAAAAGACCTTGTTTCGCATAATCTTCGAGGTGCATCATCTGGTCCGAGGAGAGTACGGAAGAGACCGCATGTTCGCCAGAAAAGGCGTTGGGCTTTCCAATGATTCCCTGGCCACTTTCGAGCAGGAACTCGAGTTCGTCAGCGATATCCTCAACACTTCGCAGCTTCACTTGCGCCAAAAGTACAGCGAGCATGACATGGTCCCGATGAAGCAGAGCTCTCGAGGTTCGCTTGTACAGGATCAGGAAGAGATCATTCAGTAGGATCTCCCGCCGCCTGTGGTAGTCGGTGACGTTCTTCAAGTTGGGATTATGGTGAAGCACGTAGTCGAAGATGTCCAGGAAGAATTGAAGGGAGAACTGATAAAAGTGATTGACGAGGTTGAGTTGTTCGAGAATGAAGAACACGGAACTGCAGGCTTGGGCCAACGGCAGATATTCAGCAGTCACTTGCTCAACTTCCTTCATGACGATGTCCGTCTCCTCCACCTTGCGCGTGATCTCTGCAGCTTCCCGTTTCAACGTTTCCAAGGTGCTGATGACCTTGTCGTCATCAAGAATGTTTCCAGTCGACTCGTTGAGAGCTTGCAGGAGCAACTTTTCCAGCGTTCGGAGGCGGAGGCGGAATTCGCCTTGGGCTTTCATGAGATCCGTTCTCTTGCGTTCAGTATCAGGCCGTTCCACCTTGAGTACTTGATCCAACGATTGACTTTGGAGACTGCTACGCGTCATTGTGAAGTTGACAAACGTAACTCTACTGCAGATGTCGGGGGAGAATTCGACCGACGGATCCCGAGTCGAGAGGAACATCGTGAACGCAGGTGAGAAGTCGATATCTTGGTTACCAATGCGAATGAGAACACGGCCACCCGTTCTGCGAATCTCCTTGTTCAAGACGGCGTTCAGGATGGGATCCAAATGCTCGACATCTTGGATGAGAATGGGGTTACCGAATCGCAGAGCGCTCTCCAAAACTTTGAGGAATGCTTCATCGAGGAAACTCGTGACCGTGATCTTGCGTTCTTTGTACTCATTGAGCAAGAAGGTCGTTGCCTGGCCAGTAGGATCGATGATCAATGGGTAACGGTTGAATCGTTTGAGCATGATCGCGTTCTCAGTGGTCAAGTTGTCGGCTGGAAGCGACTTGGATTGCCAGCTCAAACGATCATCCGCAGTCGACAGGTACTCCGTCAACGAGAGCTCCGGTTTAAACTTGACGTTGGCTTCGAGGAGATGGCTCGACCATTCTTGCCACATCACCTCTCGGTAATGTTGATCAAAGAAACCACCGTATGCAAGGAATGCTGCAGACAACAACACGTCGCCAACGATGGTGCTCATTTCGGCATCGAAAGTACGACTTCCGGACTCCCATCGTCCCTTTTCCGAGGACAAACTTTCAAGGAGCTTCATGCTACGATCAACCTTGCTTTGCACTCGCTCCATCTCCGATTTAATGGCCTGCGTTTCCGAAATGAGGAGCGCGTATTCTTCCTTGTACTTGGCAATCTTCGCCTCTAGTTCAGCGACGATGGTAATGATCTGAGCGGCTTGCTTCTTCGTCGTCTCCGCTTGCGTTTCGAGGGATTGCACCTCGTTGCGCAGAGGTTCGACCTTGTCAAGAATCTCAGAGAAGCGAACTTGCGCAAGGACCCACTTGACGAGAGGACCGCAGGCTTTACTGGCGCGTTGGACAGTCTCAAAATTGAACGACGGCCGGCTCAGGAAATCCTTCTTCATGACCTCGCGGAGAGGCTTCGTCATTTGATTGTTGGTATCGAAGTTGACGATCCTCTGAATGAAGTCATCCCGACGAATGATACCTTGAACTGTACGCCAACTGTCGATCTTGTGACCGAGAATCGTGCAGACAGACTCCATGGCAAGTTTGACGGCTTCCGGTGGATTGGCCATCGTCCTGACTTCTTGCAAGTGTTGCCTCTTGATGTTACTGACAGCAGCCTGCGCTTCCAACACGGCAGGCTCTGCGTCTGCAAGGTCAGCCATGACGACAGCACGACGCTGGGCGATGTGCTTGTCCTGCTCAACCAAAGCAGCCTGGATTTCGATAGACGCCGCCTTCTTCTGTTCGGCCTCCTGCTGGTCCGCAACCATGCGTTTAAGCTTCTCGTTGGCTTCTGCATCCTTGGCCTGAAGTTGGGAACGCTTTGTAGCAAGACTCTTGCGAAGCTCCTCGACCTGCGTCACCGTGTCCTTGAGTTTGTCGAGACCAACGTGAAGGTGACGCTGCTGTTCCTCAAGCTCATCACGTTTCTCGTTATAAAGCCTGACATAGTGATTGATGCTAAAGAAGACCGATCAGGTCGGCGGTTCGATCCCTATGGAGTTAAAGACTTACAAGTCGAGATAGTGTCGGGGAGTAACATAATTGTAACGACCTTGACGACGACTGATACGCTGGTTGATCTGGTGCATCGACATGTGCACGTAGACGAGAGCGTTCACGACAGCAGTGCGATGAACGGGGGGCATAGAGAGCTCGCGATAGGCAATAGGGAAGTGAACAGGTGGCGAATACAAAGACAGGTCCAAGTCCAACGTATGGGTGAACTCCATGCCAACTTGGTAGAATGCCTGGTCTGACCAGTCACCAAACCAGTCGAGAACACAACGATTGAACAAGGCCGGCGACGTGGCGGCGCGGGACGCGAGACCGTTTTCTGGCGGATTCATGGTGAATACAACATGGAGATTCTTCGCGACTTGCTGGGTGAACCACCGATACAGCTCCTCATGCGAGTCGAGCATAAGCCCGTCCCTTTGCGACCCTTCCTTGCACGCTGTCATCAAAGCAGCATGCTCGTCGCCCTCGAAGAGACCTGGCACCTCGGCGTTCGCAAGAAGTGTGTTCATACGTTCCAGGAAGCCCGAGTCGAGCACGTTGGATTCGTCCATGATAAAGCAAATCTTTTCGCCCTTGCAACCAGAGCGTCTCAGCACGGTACGGAGATCGTCATCGAAGTCATCGCCAGTATACTTGTTCGAAACCTTGATTTGGAAAATGCTCAAGCCATTGAGCCAAGCAACGAAGCGAGATAGCGTGGTCTAGCAACACCATCAGCCTTGTAGTACAAGCATGTAGAGTCTCGGTCATTACCTTGCCACTACCACTGACACCGATCAACAATAGATGGCCCTGAACTTGGCGGAACACACGGTCAATCCTGAGGACATGATCAAGCACGTCGTTGAAGAGAACAAGAGGCACATCCAATTCTTCCTCGTAGAAGACGCGCAGACGAGCCTTGGTGTACTCGCGGAGAACTTCTCTGTCCACGGGAATGTAATCTTTCGAGGTCCAATTTGAAAAGAGAATAGGTCGGTTCAAGGCTTCGTC
>JBBPRK010000898.1:0-16770 GCA_038093075.1 Boletus patriciae
TGTCTACCATGTAAGCACCCAACAATAGACCTCCTGTAATTTTTGTAGAGGTACAGCTTATTGTGATTGTAGTGTTTTAGGTGTTTGCATTGCAACCGACACTTGCAATAGACTAGGCACGATAGTAGAGGGTTTTGGGGACCAGTTCCCGTTCACCGTTTGGCAGGAAATTGCAAGATTTGACGTTTATGTTTCTTTATGTTTACTCGTAGATATTTTGAAATTCACGTTCGGTCGCTTTCAGCACTTGTAAGTATGTCTGTTTTGCTTTATTTCGGCCCTGTTCTCTTTTGTTTTTGGGTGAGATGCCCGTTCGTTGTTGCCTCCATTCACTCATGCAGCTAAACGGGCGGTCTGTTCATGGTTGTTTCGACGATGCGGTCGACAATTGCATTGTCTCGCCTGCCATACTTGAAACAACCCAAAAACCCGTCAAGGGTGCACTAGGAAATCAAAGATCGAAGTGTACTGACCAGCGACTAGCAATGATCAGGAGCGTTCAAGTGGAGTTAATGAGGTAGAAAACCAAGAGAACTAAACTGGAGTTCTCTGGTTGGGACTTGTGCCCTTATATACTACTACATGTGTATGTACATATTTGTATCAGATCTACCGATAACTGTTCTAGAATATTCCGGATCCTAGTAGCATGAGGTAGAAGCGTGCATCAAACACGGCCATGGAATGGAAACGAAGTGATGCATGAGGCGACCGCACGGCGGTGGCAGAATGGAAGAAAAGAAGTAAGACATAGCCATGCACTGCACGGAGATGAAAGGGGTGAGGAGTGCATGCGGCATGATGTGAAAAGAAAAGAGAAACATAGGGACAGCATAGCTGTCATAAGTTAATCTGATAAGATAAAGAGAGAGAAGAAAAATGACTAAGTCCGTTAGGACGCTGTTAGGTGTACCGAGCCGTAACAATACTTGTCTCTGGGGGTGCAGATCATGATTTGCACATTCCGGATGAAACTTGCACTGTGGCACTATTAACTGTTGGTGTGTCTCACGCACAACAACTGACCTTCTGGCCTCTTTGCGAGGCTGCAGGTCTTCGCGAGATATATTAGATTACAAGGAAGGTAGTACATGTGCGAGGATACTGTGACCCCCGTATCGGGGGTTGCCACGGATGTGGCCCGCTAGGTGTTATCTCAATGGGTATGCGGTCGTTTGACATTTCTGTTCAATCCAAAATGTTTCTAGAGGGCGTGCTATTTTACCCCATGCACTCTTTTCCATGTGTCGAGTTTGACTGTTTTACCCGGACGAGATGGTGCCGATAAATATACAACTACTATCATCTCACTCGCTTTCTAAGGCAAGAAGACCTGAAAGAACCGGTGCTCCTCAGGCTCCGAGTCGTAGAAGCACTGCTGTGGGGCCCATCAAAAAAAGGGTTCTTCAGGGGTATGTGAGGATCACAGGTTCCCCGCTTCCGTTGATTTACACAGCGTCTCTAATCGTGCGTCTAAGCCCCATCCCGATACTGAGTTGGTCGGGTAATTGGCTGTGATAGGCTGTTGAAAATAGACATGGCGCTATACCGAGTTGCCAAAGCGGGTGAATTGTCCACGGAGAGCCGACACACTGGCCCTGACACCGACCACGACGACGCAGTCGTCCTCGTTGTCCCTTCTGCCGTTGCCGGGTCGTGTGTTCTTCGCCAACACTCCCCTATTCAACGCCACCGACTCGTCGTTGAACCGCACAGCCTCCACATGACTGGGGCTTATACTAGTCTCCCTCCGCTTTTTCACTGTGCCCATCATGGCCGATGTCAGTTCTCAGATTGAATCTGCCTCAATCCCCTCCATCAAAAGTCTCAAATCTAGATTCGAGCAATTTGCACTCGACAACGCCTCTGCCTCGTCCAGCACACACCCCAAACCAACCCCGGCCTCGCCTGCCCCAGCCCTTCTGCAAAGTCAGACTGGCGCGGCCCCTGAATCAGCACACACCCCTCGCTCTCGAGCGCGACTCTCTCTTACTCCCGACGACTGCATCGCGCAATCCCAGCCAGTCGCACCCGTCTACAACCTGCGCAGCCAGGTGTCTGCTTCGGACTTGAAGGCGGCCGCACGTAAGCGTGCGCCGCCACCCCCGCCACCCCCAAGAATCAAGAAACCGCCATCTTCTCCTGTTGCCTCTCCTCTCCTTCGTCCGGTCCCTGTACCGGCCGTGCTCCGGTCGCCCAGTGCCAGTCCCGAGCCCGAGCCACTCTCCGTGCGGCCAGATCACAAAAACTATGGGGCAGAGGAGATCAGCGAGGATGGATTGTTAGCCAGTGTCGCCTCACTGCGCAATAGATTTTCGTGAGTGACCTCTTCCCTGTTTATCCTCTCGGTACCTTCCTCGCTTTACATCCCCGCTTGCATCCGGTCATCGGGTCCTTACCGCTGACCTTGTCGCAGATCACCGACACAGATACAAACATCCAAATCGTCCCCGCCACGACCTATAACTCCCAGACGTCCCCCAAGACTCCCAATGATGACGTCACACAGTGATTCGGTGATGACCGAGCACGCACCACCTGTAATTCCTCCTCGGCATACCAAACCTGGAGCACCCGATCTTTCTCAATCACCTTTAGTGGACATTTCCACTGAAGCGTCCTCGCCTGGTATTGTCGCCATGGATGCCTCCCCTCGCGCCGGCAACATTGCAGCCATGCGGGACCGTTTTGCGTGAGTTCCCCATGACTGTCGCATTCACAAGAGGTTAAATAATGGAAAATATATAGTTCCAAGGATGTTGCCAAACGTCATCCTCGGGACGATAATCCATCATCGCATAGCGAGCCAAACATTCTAATAACGAGTCCCCCGGTATTGCCTGTTCGGCACCCTCCACCACGGCCACTAAACTCGGCGCTCTTTGCACGGGAGGATAGTTTAGACCTCCCAAGTAGTTCCAATTCGTCCATCCATAGTCCTTTTTCGGACGACGAATCTGAAAGATCCGAGATATCAGAAGTTTCTCTGCCACCCCAACTTCGAAAAGCGGGTGGTTCTTGTGAATTCGCCTGCGCGAACGGGGTATGTAGCCCTCACCATGAGCGGGGACACTCGGGCAGCTCCAGCGGGAGTCTCTCCAGCTCCTCGCCTCCTTCCAAGCCAAGGCCGCCCCCTCGGCCTGCCCCACATGCCCCTCCTCGCCCTCCTCGCCGCCCGAATGGTTTACCTACACCTTCCGGACCCCACGACACTTCCCTCACAAGCTCTGTCATAACCGCGCCCACGCGGCCCGTCGCTCCACCACTCCCGTCTCGTCGTACCACACAGGAAGAGAGTGCCCTTGAGGTCCTCTCTCCCGCGCCACCTCTGCCAGCACGTCTATTGCCCCCCCAAAGCAATACCCTCACTTCCGTTGAAAGCACCTCACCGGTTGGGGAACGTAGACTCCTCGGAAGTGCAAGGCTCCCACCGCCCCCCACACGCACGATTGGACTAGGTGACAAGCTACCCCCTATGCGTCACGCACCCTCTCCGTCGTCTGACGAGGAATCTGGTTCGGAAGAGGATCCCCGTGTACGCAGCACAGAATCTCTTGCTGACTCGAGTCGTTCCTCGAGACGTCCTCCCAGCATGCCCAGTGTTAGTTTTATGGAATACAAGATGCACGTGCCAGCGCATTCGGGACACGTCGCCGTTGCTGGGTCCAGTGTAGTGGTGGCGTCAGGCCATCACATTAAATACTACGATCTTTCGTCCAACGAAGGACCCTCATGGACCCTCGATACGCGAGATGGTATGCGGGGCTCTCTGGTGTCCTGTCTTGAGTTCAGGCCAGCACGCAACGAAGCGTCTAGAGGAAAATACCTATGGGTTGGAACAAAGGAGGGACACCTACTCGAGATAGATGTTCGGATGGGGGTCTTCACATCTTCCAAAATGGGCATCCACGCGTCTCAGGTCACAAGCATGTTCCGACATGGGCCCACGATGATCACCGTCGACGAAGCGGGCAAAACTTTCATCTTTGACCCAGATAGCAACGCGAGCACGGGCGTCGGCGCGGGCTTGGCGGACGATGTTAATCTGGTCTACACTGCTCCTCGGGTCTACCGCCTAGGAGAGAAAGCCGAGTTTGTAAAGTTGCTCGGAGGGTTAGTGTGGACTGCGGTACGGACAGACGTGAATGGCGTTGGTACGACCTCGGTACCCGTCATTCGCATATACGATATATACGCACCAGGGAGTATCGGTCGCGCCGTGTCACCGCATCAACACGCTGGTGCGGTGACCTCGGGTACCATCGTCCTCTCCCACCCTGACCACGTCTACCTGGGCCATGAAGGCGGGTTCGTCAGTGTCTGGAACATTGCCACGGGCGATGGGATCCCCGCTTGTGTCGAAGTGATTAAAGTGAGCGCATCCGACGTGCTTTGTCTGGAGGGTGTAAACGATCGCCTGTGGGCTGGTGGGCGAAAAGGTACGATCGCTGTGTACGACATAAGCGCGAAGCCGTGGGTCGTCACCAATTGTTGGGATGCTCACAGTGGACTGCCTGTCTCGCGGATTTTCGTGGACCTCTATGCGATTGTGGAGGTGGAAAAGCTGATCGTGGTGAGTGTGGGACGGGACGAGCAGATCAGGTTTTGGGATGGGCTGCTTGGTGCTGACCGGATCGGTAAGTGGAGCGACTGCGCTTTACCATTTGTTGGCGTCGGCGTAGATTGCTTATGATTTGGGTAGAGCAAGAACTGTTGAAGCGCGAACATGCGTTCAGCACGTTCCGAGATCTCAAAGTTCTCATCGTCTCGTGGAACGTTGATGCCGCAAAACCCGAGTCCCTCATCGGCGACCCTGGAAACGTTCACTTCCTTCACGACGTCCTTACTTCTGTCGACAGTCCCGACATCATCTCCTTCGGGTTCCAGGAATTGATCGATCTCGAGTCTCGCAAGATGGCAGCCAAGACCGTCCTTTTAGGAGGGAAAAAGAAAGGCGACGAGGGCAAGATCAATGAAAAAGTGACGTCGAGTTACAAGAGGTGGCACGATCGATTAGTTCAGGCGGTCAAGCTGACGATGCCTCCTGAATCACCGTATACGGTGATTCACACGGAGAGTTTGGTGGGATTGTTCACGTGTGTGTTCGTCAAGAATGCAGAGAGGGCTTCTCTGAAGGATGCTGCGATCGCGACCATTAAACGGGGAATGGGAGGGCGATATGGAAATAAGGTGGGCTTCTCTTTGCATCTCGTGTTTTGCTAGTGGGTAACGTCATGATATGGACTGACGCCGTTCTTTTTCAGGGTGGCATCGTTGCGCGATTCGTGATTGACGATTCGAGTCTGTGTTTCATTAATTGCCACCTGGCTGCAGGACAGCATCACATCCGTGAGCGCAACGCGGACGTGGCAGCTTTTCTGGAAGAAACCAACGTGTTCCCTGCGGAACCTGTCGCAGAGGTTGGGTTCGTTGGTGGGGGCGATGGGTCGATGATCCTCGACCATGAGATCGTTTTCGTGCGTTCATGACGTTGACTCGCGTCCATCAGAAACGCTGACAAGACGATGTCATGTTTTATCCAGCTCAACGGTGACATGAACTACCGTATCGACCAACGCCGAGACGCCGTCATCGCCGCGATCCAAGCCAACGATCTCGACACGCTCTTCACCCACGACCAGCTACACAAGGAAATGAAACACAACCGCGCCTTTCGGCTCCGCACTTTCCAGGAAGGCCCGCTCACGTTTGCGCCGACATACAAGTACGACCGGGGTTCGGACGCGTTCGACACGTCGGAGAAGCGCCGCGTGCCAGCGTGGTGTGACCGGGTGTTGTGGCGGTCGAGGGAGGAGGAGAGGGTGGTGTTGATGGGGTATCGGAGGTGGGAGGTGAACGTGTCGGATCATCGGCCTGTCTCGGCTGTCTTTCGGGTCACGGTGAAGAAGGTGGTGGGGGAGGCGAGGGCGAGGGAGCGGAGGGTGGTGGAGGGGTGGTGGAGGGGGATGGAAGTGGCCTTGTTGGCGGATGCAAAGGCGTTTTACGAGGCGCAGGCGGTGGTGTGAAGTGGAGGTGGGATGTTATTCCAGGGTATAGAAGGCGAAGGGGGGGATGCATATCCAAGATATCAATATCAGGACGATGTTGCCATTTTCTTTTGTTTACTCGTATGCACGTAGACCTTGATGGACTATACATAATGTTCCTTTCGCTCTTTCTTCATGTGTATCGTTTACTTGTCATGACTAGATTTTACATGTAATCTTTGGGGGGGTTTCTGGTCATGTCGACGATCTGAACGTTTGCGTTTCCCGTTCATGGCAGAACGGGGTGGCATGACGAGTCGAGCCTTCACACCATTGGACTTCAATGCTTCAAACCCCGCTTCATCGTCAAATGACTGAACCACGATGTGCAAGTACGTAACTCGAAGAATACCTAATCTGCGGCGGCAGAGCAATGCAAGCTGGCAACGCGATGGCATGCCAACGGCTCGGACGCCGAGGTGACCGTCGACTCGTGGAAAGTATCTTGTTCCTTATAGCGACTGGCTATTGACAACGGTGCGTTCAACCCGGAGTTTGTGTGTGGGATTCCATCTGTGTTCGTATTCTCTATGCCCCGTCCACCCGTGAAGAGATCCGTTGCGATGGGCTCCGTTACGGGGAAAGAACAGTGTTCATCGACATCGGCTGTGACCCATCTGGAAAGCAAGCTGGGTTCTCAATATGTTCAGTCGATGATCATCGCACCCTGCGGCCAGATGCTAGACTCGACTTTTCCTTGGGTTTGCGTCAGTCGAGCTTTACGCATGTCCTCTCTGGCAACAGTCGCTGGATTCTTTTTCGGTTTTGCAACAGATTGATAGTGAGAACAAGCAAGTGAATATGCTGCGATTCAGAATAAATCTATGTCACATGGGAGTGATATCGAGTACCCAAAGATCGGCGGCATATGTTACAGTGGCTAAGAGGGCAAGGGAAAAAATGAGCCCAATACACACGGCAGGAAAAGTTGGGCTCATATTTGGACTGAATGTCTGAATCACTTTCCTCCCAGATCCCAGTCATCAAACGACGCCACGACGTGCGTTCATGCATCGATACCCCAAGATCCGGGCGACGCCCATCCCGATGATCACTACCGCGAATAGGGCAATAAAGGTTACGGCAAGCGCAAGCCAGGCTGGGTTACTGGTTGATGTCCGGCTAGTTGTACTTGTCAAGTTCGCCGCAGGGATGAATTGGAAGAGATCCCAGTAGGCAACATTATTGGTGCTATTATAGTCGCAGCATGTGTTGAGTATCAGCTGCAACGCTCTTAGTGAATAAAGACGTAAGATATATAGATATGCACTGACTGCTGTATTTTGGGACGACTGTCCGCCATAGACGTTCAATGCGACCGAATAAGTATCATCGGTACAAATCCTGCGATGTAGTTATACCGCTGTTGGTACAAAGCGAAAGACGTTACCTACACGTATTGAGACAGATATTGTGAGTTCTCCCTGATACTCCAGTTGTACGGCGTTGAACTTTGTTGCAGATCGGAATATAATGAAACAGGGGTGAGGGGACTGATGTATGTCTTGTACTGGACGTTTTGGATAGAGAACGCCCCATTCCCTGTGGCTTGCACATTCCACTTCCCGAAACAGTGAGGAATGGGTGGCTCTAACTTAGGTAAAGCTGAGAACCTACTTGTTGCTGCGAAGAACCAATGTACCTCCAGAGCGACAGGGGAGCCCGGCTCTCTGTGGCCTCGATAAATGTTCCTGAGACAGATAGAATACCATAATTGCCGTTTTGCAATTCTGTGGTTGAAGACATTCTGCTGAGTGAGTCAGAGGCCAACGGATAACACGCAGGATTCGGTGTCGAAGGAGGCCTAAGTTATACTGGTATCGCCAACCAGCCATTTAAGCCCAAGGACGCCTAGTATACCCGACCCCGTATCAACACCTGAAACCAATCGGATCGTAGAACCAACAACCTCAAACCCACGCAACGGTTTGGGCCACTGGTAACTGCGAACCAGGAGCAATAAAAGAAGAGGCGACCACTGATCTACATCTTCTCGAACAAGACCAAATCCGAAATCCCGGCCTCAAACGGTTCTCACACGCCCAAGGATGTCCCAGACTTGCCCAATTCGGTCTAAAGGTCCCAAATAATGGAATACTATCGTGCCTAGTTTAGTGCAAAAAAAACACTAAATCGACTCTGCAACTTCAACAACAACGATTGGACACTTTAGTAGCACTTCAATAGTACTTTATGCATCTATTTATTATCTACAATTTATTCTAGATTTGTTTGATTTTTTGTCGACCAGACAGAAGCATCCCGACGTTTTCTACCTTACTGCCAATTTTTGTCACATTCGGGTCACGCAATGCCGCGGCATCGGGTTTTAACCTGAGTCCTTATTCACATCCTCAGCTGAACGAGTCATTCGGAGATTAAACTTTGTCACAATCATGTCACTCTCTGACGAGCTACCATCAATATTCTTTCTTAGAGCCTCATCCCGTACAATCTGGGCGCCTATATTTGTTTCACAAGTAGTTTAGAGTATGCCACATGACTCCCAGGTGTTATATCTATAAATTTATTTGCAAGATCTCTTGGATCTGAGGTCAGAAGCCAAATTCCCCTGTCTTGATATACAGTTTTTGCCTCCTCACAGATGAAACTCGTGAATAACTTCCTTAGATTTTTTGTGTGCCATCTAAACACTTGATTATTGACCTCCTGTAATTTTTGTAGAGATACAGCTTAATGTGATTGTGGTGTTTTAGGTGTTTGCATAGTAACAGACACTTGCAATAAACTAGGCACAATAGTATCTATTCACACAATATCTGCGGCACTTTTTGGGTCCCCGCCAACGCGTCCTCATTAACCTGGACCCCGCTCCACTCAGAAATTTTAAAGGCCCTCTACGTCGTCCTGGACAACGCAATCCAAACACAGGCACAAGAAGTCGGGCGCCCAGACAGCCCCCCACGCTCACACCAAACTGCAGGAACTCATCGAGCGCCAGGAAACCTGAGTCGAAAAACTCACACGACTCACGAACGAAATCAAAGCATCTATCGATCTCTCCACGGATGCCCTGGAAAGCACCGAGCACGCACGCGAAACGCTGGAAGAAGCTTCATCACCTCCCGCCAATTCCCGACCTCCGACATGCGCCGAGGCGCCAAAAAACGCACCCCCAGCGCAACACTCGGGCGTTCTCGCCCAAAGCGAGGCCCAAACCCGCTAGATAATCATCAAATGCGAATCCAACGACCTCTACGAACTATCAGGAAAAGAATTGGTCTTGAAGGCAAACCTCGCTTTAGAGAAATTGGAGAGAGACGACGGCGATACCCCCACAGGAATCCGCTTCATGCAAATTGGCAGTCCCTAAGCGGCGCGGTGGTTGCCCGCGCGATCGATCGGAGAATCGCTTTGGGGACCCGACCGACCCGACCCTCGCTCCCCTCGCTTTCTCCTCGGACAACGCCGCCCCCATGGCTGCCGTGTCGAGCTTGCCAAGGTGGGAACAAACGGCGTCCGATCGCGTGGTCGAGGCGAGTGGCTCGTCGCAGTGGGCACGTCCGGCGTCGTCGCTCGGCTTGGAGTACGGTGTCGTTGATTCGTTGGTGTCTGTCGAGGGAGGGCACAGGGAAGTGACAAGGTCGGGCTCGTTCGGATCCGGGAGGAGGCAACCAAATGTGGCAGGATTCCGAGCTTCGTGATGTCGCTATGGAGCTTGATGCTGATGCGGCAAGCTGCCGAGTTTAGGGATCATCGCGACCGGGAACGACGGGAGGTGCATCCCGTTGCGAAAGCGGAAACTGGGAGGGGACGCCCACGAGCCAATGACGATGACAACAATAACGACGTGCATGCGCTCCGAGTCGCACGTCATTGATATGCTATACAATATATTCATTCATTGACTCTTGAAACGAAATGACTAGCAAGTGGGATGGTGACAACTAGTAGTGATAGCGAGAGGTGGGGGTAACGTGCATAGTGATATGTATGTAGGACACAGATATGATATGCTATCAGATGCGAGCGAGCGAGCGAGTGTGTATGTGCCAGTGGGTGGACAGACGAGGAGAGTGGGACGGCTAAAATACAGTAAGGTGACTGATAGCGAGTAGTAACGAAAAGTGGAGAGAGAACGAAAGAAAGAATTCGGCGTCCCGTCAAGCTTCAAGTCAAGGCAACGGGCTTGCAAGTGTGCCATGCAGTCAGGCGGGTGGCATCACACATTTCGAGTGGCCGCCCACTACACCGCAATGTCGTGTCTGTCTTGAAGTAAATTGAGCCACCATTGAGCACTGACGAATGGAATGTGCCCAGCGCGCAACGAGCTGGTGTGCATGACACGCGAGGACAGGGGGTGAGTGCCGAATGCGAGCACGAAAAACAGGATCACTAGCCTGAGCAGGGAAGAGCACTGAAAGAACGGGAAATCGGAAGCAAGGGAGCCCGCTCGGCTAGGGACGAGCAAGCACCGACAGATGAGAGAGCGAGAGGAAGCTGTCCAAAAGAGGAAGTGCGGAGGCGAAGCATTCCGTCGATAGACAGATTGACGGATTGGCAAAGGCGTTTTATGAGGCGGAGGCGGTACCGCTCGCTGCTCACCCTCACCTGTCGTACATGCCACCACACCGCACGTTGCGTCTGGGGTCGTCACCGACAATGTCCATTGCACCCACTTGCGTCCTCGCGCGTCACTCTTATCCGGGCCCTTCAGGATCAGGGCGAGAACGAGGGCTCAGCATCCGATCAGGCAAATTGCTCGTTTGCACGGATGACGACGCGGTCACCCGGCCATGGTGTGAATATTCCTGGGTATAGAAGACGGTACTAAGGAGGGATGCATATCCAAGATGTCAATACGATCTTGCCATCTTCTTTACATAATGTGTCTTCCTGTCTTTCTCCATGCACCTGTCATGAGTAGATTTATATAATCCTTGGAGAGGTTTCTGGCCATATCGAGTCACAACCTTCAATTGGACTCCTTCAAATTTCAAACTTATCGTCAAATAACTGAACCACAATTTGCAGGAACGTAAATCGAGTACCCGTACTGAAGCTGAGTTTGAATTTATAGCTCTGCGGTGAGTGTGTTGACACGCACTATCATGATGGACACCGCCAGGTGTGGGTACGGTGCGCGAAGACGAGGTGCGGCAGCGGCGGCGGACGTAGTGAATGAACAACTACCTTCACATGCAGAGACGATGCAGAGGCGACCATATGTCTCTGCATTTTCTTTGCACGCGAATAGCTGGATGATCGGTGGTGTTGGAACTTGTTGGTTGGCTGAGTGAGCGGCCAAGGCTGTGGCAGGTTATTGTCCCCGGACCGTATTTACCCGAGAAGTGAAATCAAAAACAACCGAAGCCATTTGTAAAATCATTTCCCGACGCTCACTGGCAAATCCGAAATCTTTTACACGATTTTTCTTGCTTTCTGTTTTGTCCAGCAGGGACCACTATACGCCAGGGCCTCACGTTGAAAACTACGCTCGCCGCCGAGCGCTGGCTCTCTAACTCAACCCACTACTAGCCATGTGTAGCATCGAAGCTTTGATAGGTATCCCTGCCGGTTCACTTGGCCCTTTACTTCCTGCCTTTAATATAGTGCAACACATGGTGAATCTTTACGGTCGTATCAAATTCGCTCGGAAGAGATGCAAAGCTGTCATACAGCGAGCAGCATTCGTGATTAAAGAGGTTCATCAAAGTTTGAGCAAAAATCAAATTCCGACACCATCTGACATTACAGAGCTTCAAAGGTACGTGCATGCTAAACAACATTGTTGATCATTGAGTCGAAATCAAATTATAATGTTGTTGAATTTGGTGTGCATGGCTGATCTAATAGGAAATTCGAAGACATCCAAGGCATCATGAAGAGGCTTGCGGAGCTGTCGTTCCTCAAAGCACTACTCCGCTTTGACGAGATCAACCTCGAGATCGAAGCCGCGAATCAATGTCTTACTGATTGTTTGCAACTTTTTCCTGTGAGTCTGATTTGAAAAAGTGTGACGTCGTTGATGCTACGTGAATCTCTAGATCAAGCTTTTTTTGCATGCGCAAGCCGAGAAGGACAAGGAGGTGAAGGCGGCGGAGCTTGATCGCGAATGTCTCCTACAGCTCCTCAGGAACATAGTGGGAGATTATCCAAAGATTCGTTGCCAATTTGAGCTTCACAGTGATGAGGATGAGGATCAAGCCATGGCCGTTATGGAGAGGGTATGTGAATCTTCGTGCTAGCATCCCTCAAAGAATTAATTCCTCAGAAACTGAGGAATGCGAACACCGTCTCTCAAGAAACTGTGGAGATGCAGGTTATACAGAAGAGCTTCGAATGCATCAAAACGACCACGGGGAGAAGTGCGCCAAAACAGAACAAGTGGTTGATCACCGAATATGATCTTGACGTTCGTGGCACGATTGGTGGTGGAGGCTTTTCTACCGTATCTATGGCGCAATTTCGGGGCATGGCAGTTGCAGTGAAGACATTGAAGGACGTCGGGGATGTGAAAGAGGTTGGTCACCAGTGACCGCACTTACAGGTTATCTAATGCTTATGTGCAGTCACTGGAAAGTGAGATCGAAATCTGGAGCAGGCTAAGGCACGATCATATCGTACCGTTCTATGGCGCATCTACCTTGACACATCCGCCTTACATCGTATCGCGGTACATGCGTAACGGCAATCTCATTCAATACCTCGCTAGGAAACCGAATGCGGATCGCACGAAGTTGGTGTGTCCCAGTGCTCGCGGAAGATGCTGCATATTACTAACTTAAATGCAAAGATATTTGAGGTTTCTCTTGGGATGTTCTACCTCCACGAAGAGCATATTGTTCACGGTGATATCAAAGGCGTCAGTCGTCAGTGTATTGTACTGCCGCGTTTTATACCTAATTGTTGTGATCATAGGTGAATGTGCTGGTAGATGATTCTGGGAAGGCATGCATCACCGACTTTGGTCTTTCAAAACTTTTCTCGGGAACAGCAGGGGCGGAAAAGGGTAAGATTTCAGGAACCCTCCGGTTTCTAGCGCCAGAAGCTCTAAAGGGTCAACCTCTGACTTTCGAATCCGATGTATTTGCGTTTGGTATGCTGACCTACGAGGTATCTACAATTGCAAGTATTAATCGCCCACTGACCTGAGGTCCCCAGGTGTTTGCAGGCGAGACCCCGTTCATCGGGGAGCCTGACGACAAGGTTCGGGGGGGTTGTCTTGAACTTCAACGCCCTACCTCGAGCCAGGTTGATGGGCGTGGTTTCAATGATGCCCTCTGGAAGTTACTTTCTGAATGTATTTCTCGCGAACCTTCTGCGCGACCACGTTTCCAGTTCATTCAGGCGCGCCTTTCCTCGATGACGAAGGGGGAATTGTCATCTCAAAGCCTCGATCCGGGTAGGACTCTACTCACAGTTGATATCCCCCTCCTAATTACCCGACAGTTACTGAAGACCATCATGTGACTCATTGGAGCGAACCGGACACATTTCCTACTCTGTGTGACACAGTACCACTGCTGTCCGAGATAGGCAAACCAGTATCGGAGGAAGAGCGTAGGCTCTTACCCGACCGATCTATTACACACGACATCAGGGATGTACCGCCAGTTTGTGTAGAAGTGACCCTCAAGTACTTCAGTGTCAAATTCTGCACCTCATCGCGAGAACCTGGCGCATATCTCGAGGAAAACAACTCCTTACAATGGCAACCGATCAAATCTACGAAACGTTCTCTGTTGCGGTGCGTGTCCGATAAAGACTGTGATTACACCCTACTCATCTTCTCCTAGGGCCGAAACCGACCGATTTACGTTCCAGAGCAATATCTTGGAAGGAAGTAATTCATGGGCCTTGGAAGGTAACGACGTCATACTGCACTCTTCGTTGGTCGATCGTGGGGTGTGCCGCTTCGGGGATGTCCAAACCGCCCAAAAATGGTTCGACCTCCAGTTAAGCTTCGCCAGTAATGGGACTGTGGGTGAATGGGGTAAGTTACTACTTTTTTCAGCGCCTCGGTACACTGAGTTGCGCAGGTACTTCTAACGTGAAGGGTGATTGGTTTCAAACTGTCCGGAGCTGGAGACGCTTTGAACGTGGCAAGGTCCAGAAGGCTGGCCTGATCCAAGGCACTCCAACCTTGGTGGTTTGTGTCTTCCGCTCTTCCGATGTTGTATACTGACAATAGGCTAGCCATTGAACAGCGCTTGGATTAATTGTGATTGGCCCAAACGTTGGGAAATCGACAATTCCGCTAGAATCGTGAACTCTGTCGTTTGTATCACCAATCCTCGCTCCGCCCAGCCCGGTAAATTCTATTGCAAAGTTGAAGGACGTAAAATCGTCCTTGAAACGTATCGACAGAAAAATGATGCAGCGCCCATCACGGCAAGAGAGGAACTCTATCCCTCGGTAGAATGTGCAGAAACAATGTTCCGGGCCCTGATGACGGTTTTGGAAAAGGTCAAGGAGAACAATAGATTCGGCATCTTTTCCTTCTAGGCGCTTACAGAGCTGTAGTGTGAGAGTTCCAAGCCTCGTATTGAACGTGACGAAGAAGTTCCTGTACTTAGTTGCTCTCGAGTGGTGCAATGATACGTCGCCTGTCAGATCGGCGACGAGATAAAACTCCATTTCTGCCAGCTTGGAATTATCAGAGGGAACGGCTTGACTCCAAAAGATTACTCTGCCACCCCATAAGACTCTGCAAAACCCACAACGACTACGCACATGGAAAACCAGATGCGCGGCTAAAAAAACAAACGGGCTTCAGCGACAACGTTCTTGATGTGCACCAGCGACTCTTCCGCTTTCCCAGCGACATAACAGCAGGTAGCGATGACGACGAACGGGTCGGTTTCGCAGTACGCGTCCTTGTTGTAGAACCTGCGAAATAAGACGATCACCGTCGCGATCATACGTTGTCGGAAATCTTCTTGCCGAGCTTTGTGATGACTGTTCGGTGTATTTGGATGCCGAGCGGGGAACAGATATTTGGCGCACCATTGGCGAAGAAGATGGAAAAGTGTGTAAAGTATTCAGGGTCGTCGACGTACTGGAGGTCGTCGGTGCGAGCTTGCTGGAGGGTTGCACGGTCGATGATCCATCACTTGCTAACACGGCGTGAGCTACTTTCTGCGTGAAGACTTGACCCAACCCGCGCACCAGTGTAAACTTGCCTAGAAATCGGTGGCCATGGATCGTCCCGGTACTGGAAAAGGCGTATCTCAAGCTGAGGTCTATGAACTAGTCTGGTGACCAGACTGTCTATGAGGCAAGCCGTCGATAGACGGTCTGGTAAAATCCGTTCGCGTTTATTGGGCTGCGCGGATTCCCACGATTTGTGGATTTTTGACCAATCAAAAAACGCGACAATATTGAATTCGAAATGGAATTTGAAATTGAAAGGAAAATAAACTTTGAAATAAGCTCCATAGATCATTAGTCCACTACGATCATGAATGGCAGTCGCGCTCTTCTTTGACCTCCCATGGGCATGCGCCGACTGCGAAATGGACACTACCTGCGTAACGAAGGCCATCCTTGCTTACTCTCTAGATGAACTACAGCATCGCACACTAGAAGATATCGGCCCAACTCGGCTCGCTGATGATTTCATTGCAACGCTGTCGGAGATCGATCGAATGGATGCTCTCCGAGCATCCCTCATCATTCACCACCTGAGCTCGCGGACGATCGTCCCGCGAGCTTTCCAACTTCAAGCTTCACTTGCCATCCTGACGGCTTGCCTCATAGACGGTCTGGTCACCAGACTATCTATGAACAGTCCGAATCCTCGCAACTCTGCGCCGACAACGTCTGAACCGAACTACGGGTCACGACCCTACTAGCAAGGCCTCCTGGCCTACCAGTACCAGTGGTGACACGGCGTCGTCGTCGTCGTTGTCGTCGATGTGGCGGCGCGGTGGTGGTGGTGGTGGTGGTGGTGGTGGTGGTAGTGACACGGCGGTGGCGTCCTCTTCGCCGTTTGGGGACTCGACCCTCGCCCCCCTGGCCTCCTCCCATGGCTGCCGTATCGAGCTTGCGAAGGTGGGAACAAGCGGCGTCCGATCGCGTGGTCGAGGCCATCGGCTCGTCGCAGCGTGGCGCAGGCGGAGGTGTGAAGTGGAGACGGCGATGCAATTCCAGGGTATAGAAGGCGAAGGGGGGGATGATACATTTGTTTACTCGTAATGCGCGTAGACCTTTGGCAATTGATGGACTATACATAATGTTCCTTCCTCTCTTCATGTGTATCGTTTAGCATTTACCTGTCATGACTAGATTTTACATATAATCTTTGGGGGGTTTCTGGTCATTCGACGATGTGAACGTTGTGCTCCCCGCTCAGTGGCGTGACGAACCTTGGACTTCAAGGCTTCAAACGCGACTTTATCGTCAAATGACTGAACTACTATGCAGGTATGTAAACCGTAGCATACAGGCAACTGGCGGCGGCAGAGTAATCCAAGCTGAGCCCATGTAGTCACTTTTGGTAGAGGGAGTCGACGAGCCTGCTTGAAATTTGCCCGATCGGGTCGGATGAGCCCGATCGGGCCTGGATTATGTTAGGTGCCGAGAAATATGGCCGGGCCCAACTATAGAGTATACATGTAACATATGAGTGGTCCCGGAAATAGCTACATAAAATGTGACTGAGATGGACAGTATGGCCCGGAGTGAGACAGTATGAAATAGGCCGATGGGCTCAGTTCGGCCCGGCATGGGGAAGCTAATATCGGGTCCGAGAATTTCA
>JBBPRK010000899.1:0-16767 GCA_038093075.1 Boletus patriciae
CCTCGCACACGACTTGCATTATGTAGTTACGCTCGCCCTGTCAAACACTTGAGCGATACACAAACGGTGTATTTCACATGACGCACCTCACGCTCAAAGTTCTCGCGGACGAACTCGAGAGAGTTGTACAAGGCATGCACAGCAGCCAACTGAACGTCCGAGGAAGGCTCGTCCTTGCGAGCCCCATGGATCACGGCAGTCAGGATTTCATTTGATCGCAGACTCAATATCTCGGGTTTCTGGAGGGACGGTGAGGCGATAAGACAATCATCAGGGAGACGACGCACAATGGACTCGCAGATGTAACCGATGGTCTGCAGCGTAGCGATCTTGAGATTTGCGTTGGTAGAGTTGTTCACGAAACCGAGGAGTAACTCGATAAGATCCGGCCAGTGATCGTGTGGAAGTTCTACTGCTGCAATCGCGGCAACCACCTGAGCAGCGAAAGAGCCCGCTTTAGCGACGGGGGATGCAAGCGTGACGAGCGTTTCTTGCTTGATCTTGCTCTTGGCAGCACCGTCGAACGCCAGCCATCTGTTTGCGGACTCGGTTTGTCTCGCCGCTTCCTGGATAACAGACGTAAAAACACTCGAAGGGAGGAACGACGCGTTTACGTACACGAGCAGACAGTGCGTTTTTGAGTGCGAGAGCTGCAGCATTGCGGATGTGTAATTGCGAGTTCTCGTTGGCGAGCTCCTCCGAGAGCATGGCCATGTATGCTGGCTGGATCGGGGAGTCAATGGGAAGTCGTATAATGCGAGCCGGGACAAGAGACGTACGTAGTTCTCTCTCGAGGCATTCTCGAGCTGCTGGGTAGCATTCTGACGCGTAGTCGCGTCTGTTCATGAAGGAAAAGGTGAGTATATCTGCCTGCTCGCTGTCTGGAGCATGCAAACGGGTGGCGTACCGGGAGATAGGGTATTCGCTAGGAGTTCGCTGGCATTCATGATCAGGACTTGATGGTCGTCGCCGTCAATGAGAGAGTGTACGGAGATGTCTGTAGTCAAGGGCGGTGGGAGCGCTGATCTTTTTTCTGTGCTGTTCTTTGTTTTTCGTTGGGTGGGCTGAGGGAGGACAGGACAAGTCGCGCGGCAAGCGGCTGTTCAAAAATTGCCATTCTCCAGCTCCTACACCGCATAACACGTCAATCAACACAGATCCTAGGTAATCCAAGCACCTTCATCTACATGGCAGATCGGGTATGTCCTGCCGTCCCTGCGTCCAGACCCTCCCTGAGTCCTCCCCCCCAGGCTCGTGGTGCCGCACGAGGCGGCCGTGGTCCTCCCCCCATCCGCGGCGCAAAGCCGCCCCCACCTGGCGCCGACGCAAAGTAAGCGTTCCACCAGCCACCCGCCATGCATGTTGATAAGACTCAAGTAAGAGCAAGCGTGAAGCCATCCTTGATCTCTCAAAATACGTCAACGAGAGGATACGGGTCAAGTTTACCGGCGGTCGTGAGGGTGCGTTCACCACGTTGTCCTTCCTATGTGTATACCGACCCTTGTAGTCACTGGCATCTTGAAGGGGTACGATCAATTACTCAACCTTGTGCTCGACGAGGTCAAAGAAGACCTTCAAGGTATCTAAATTCCCGTTCCGATCTTCGCGATCTGATGTTCTGTTGCATCGTCAATCAGAACCCGAGCCTCATACACGCTCGCTAGGGTTGGTCGTCCTACGTGGACCCACCATCACGCTGTTGAGCCCTGTTGATGGCTCTGAAGAAATTGCAAATCCTTTCATCGCACAAGAATGATCACGTCTCCGT
Source organism: Boletus patriciae (assembly GCA_038093075.1). Taxonomy (NCBI): domain Eukaryota; kingdom Fungi; phylum Basidiomycota; class Agaricomycetes; order Boletales; family Boletaceae; genus Boletus; species Boletus patriciae. Next base: position 1,769 of record JBBPRK010000899.1, read on the forward strand.
CTATCCGTTTCCGATCGCCAAGTCCAAACCCCGATGTGAGAGTAGTAGTGTACCTGCATTTCCTCTGCTGGGCTAGCAAAGAACGATTCCAGCCGTGTATTCGAATTCTGTCTCTTCACTGTAGTAGAGGGTTTACATGAAGCCGTTTCAAGCGCAAAGGGTTGTGTGAAAGTATAACATCGTGACAAGCACTCCCTTCGAGCTTGAGCGTGCCGTAGCTTCTTGGCTCGCAGTATCAACTATGTAATAACGCGCTCTGTATCTTGTGGAGAGGAGTGGCAATTTCAAGCGCTCGATCATCTATCCGTACAAGCCGGTCTGAGTCATCGGAGGGGCGTTACACTTCGCCGCGACCCCGCAAGGTTCACAGAACCAGCAGAGGCCATCGTGGGCGGCTGCCCTAGATTCATGGGTGGCTTCAACCCCCCCTGACTTCCTAATTTGACAGGTATGTGCATTGGTGGCTGAGGTGACGAGTAACGCGGGGCCTCCTCGTGTGTCGTCGGCGAGGACGGTGACAAAGAGGTCGAGGATTGCCTAGAGGGGTGGTTGACGTATGAAGTTGGGTAGGAATAGGAGGTCAGGTTCATGTTCATCTCCACACCTCCAGGTATTTCGAGGATGTTGGTTCTCAAGGGAGATCGGGAAGGTGACCTTGACTTCATCCTCCCACCTGAGATATTGAGGTGACGCTGGGCAAGCTGGGCAAAGGAGGGTCCAGGAGAAGGCGAAGGCGATTGAGGGTTGGATCTCGAAAAGTGGTTCGGATGGGGCGTGGTCGTAACAACCGATGGGACATGCCCGTGCGGAGAAGATATGTGCGAGTAGGCCAACGATGGTGAACCAGCCGCCCCGGTCATCGATACTTTTCCACCACTGGAGAAGCCATGGTCAGATAGGTGTATGGCCGATAAATCATGCTCGAGAGACGGAGGCACACTCTCCCCAAGCTCGTTTGTGCGAAGTTGATATGATGAAATAGATGACAATTGAGATCCAGATGTAGGGTATGTACTGAGTGTGACATTGACAGTGTGGTCTTGCGTGTTGGGAAATGGTTGTGGGATGCGAGATCGCGTCGCAGTAGTTTCATAGAATACAGTAGATGTGTCAGCGACCGGGGGAGGAATTTGAACATGAAGATGATGTGAACGCGTGGATGTTGAGGTTTGAAAGAGAACAGGGGTAGGGTATGTGACCGATGGCCATGAGAAACGATTGGTTACTTTGCGGCCCGGCGGTCCAGACTGGGAGCGCCGAATAAGATCAGCTTTCCGCGAAATCATCTCAGCCTCCTGGTCGGTTATGGTACGGATAGTCAGGTCATCCGGCGGGTCTGCGGGCCTCGATATCAACCTCCCTCTAGAGCTAAAAGGTTGAGCAACCAGCGTCACCGGTATCGAAGGGGGTTCGCCCAGGGATCCCTCGTTAAATGATCGTGTAGATTGAAGGTCATCGGATCCAGCAGCTTCCGAGCGACTCTCCTCGTCGTTCAGAATCTCAAGGCTATCGCCTGATGCAGTTGATGCAGCGCATTCTCTCGCAAAAGTCGCAGCTGTCGCCAGCGCAATGCCTTGATCAAGCTGATCCTGGAACATTGCGTGGCGCTCAGGGGATGCTTCGGGAGGAGGAGGGCTAGTCCATTGGCTCCGCTTAGGAGCCATGTGTTCGGGCATGCGGTGCTCTGCAGTAGCTCGTCTTTCGGACGCAAAGAACTCCGGTTTAGGAGAATGACGCTCCGAAGACACACCCCTTGATTGCATTGGGCTGGCACCAGCGCTGAAGGTATCTTGCGGTGGGAGGGACAGGCGGGGAGGTACGAAAAGCGAAGGGGGAGGAGCCGGGGACGTGCCACTGGCCTTCTCCTCACAGAGCTGGGACAGCGCCACAATCGCACGCGGCCGCATCGCCAGAATCCTAGACGCGCGCATGAATTCGCCACGTATCTGTTCGGTAAGGTAAATATGACTCTCTGCTATAAGTTGAGGCATGCAGCTACCTGGTATAATCCTTCTTTGGTAACGCATCGTGCAACATTGAAGTTAGTCTCGAAAGGATCCTAAATAGATATGAATACATTACATAAAACGATAAGGACTAACGACTCACCTCTATACAAAAGCGGTTTCGTTCCCTGGCATCGTTGAACTTTGAATTCGAAAGCTGATGTGAACAATAAGCACTGAAGGTTTAGCGAGGTCGCTCTAACATACGTCGTTTTGCCATCCTTTGCTTTCCTTCTTGAGCAATCCAGCACGTATTGAAGCAACACCAGTATTGTACGTAAAATCACGAGAATAGTAGCGGAAAAAATCGATTAGACTACACGACGAATGATCAGGCTCGTTTGATGTCATGAGAAGGTGAACTTACAGTTCGGCAACGCTTTCTGTATTAGATGATTGCCAACGTTGGCATAGGAGCTCAATGTCATCGAAGAACCTATAGACAGAGCTTATATAAAGTTCTCTGGTGAGAAGCAATTGTGTTCTAACCATGTATTGTAACCACCAATATGCGTGTCCTCCTACACAGGATGAGCATGGGAATTTGGTCAGCGCTCGGTACTAACCTGGGATATTGGGCGCAATGGGGGCATCTGCTGAAGATTTGGAAGTACCGGAGGGTTCTTGACATGAATAAGGAAATATATGACCAGAAGGACATAGCCATAGGACGACAGTGTCCCTTGGTATGGCGAATTGATTTTTCTGGGTCGAAAGGGGGTGAGACAAAGAAACCGAACTTGTTGACAAGCATAAACGCCAACCTTCGCTTACTCCAAACCTTGACTACATTTTCCCGATGAGTACGTAGCCTGAAAGGCGGCGCAAGAGGACTTACGAAACAGGACAAGCGTGCGGACACGAGTCGGGTCAATCATGGCATAACACATCAGCAAGCGTGTGTTTTCAAGCGCCAACCTGTTCTCAAAACCAATATCACACGCAATACCTGAAGGCAGCCCTGGTGAAGGGTCTAAGGATAGCTTAACAATCGGTATGCGCGCATGGGGTAAAGGCTTGACATGAAATTTGGTTTCTGATGTTTATCGATGAACACGTGTAATGAGTAGTTGTTACCGAAACGAAGACATACCACGTTCAAGGAGATCACCAAGCACAGTGACAAGGTCGGAAGCGGAGAGGCGCTCATGCGAATCGATGAGGCAACAGAGGTCCATATCTTTGGAGGGGATCGACGTTGCTTGTGGTGGTGGACAGAATGGCACTGACCTGAATTACGAAGACTGAAGCCGTTCGCGGTGCTTCCGAAGGACAGAAGACGGCTTCCAGGTTCTATAGTACGGATTAAGCGTTCGAGTAGTTTCCTGACATCCTCCTTGACTGCCATCTCTTCGGCAGTTGGGAGGAGTTGTATAACAAAATCAAAGAGTGCTTGAGAGAGCTCTACGATGAAGAAATGGTGTTTGGAGGCATGCCTACTACGCTGGTTCTGGGTGTGGACGTAGGGCAGCGACTGGACACTGGAGGGAAGGGCAATTGTGGCCTGCGCCATACGTGCTGCTGCCCGGACGGCGTCGAGCTACAGTTGGCCCTGGAAGTTGAGCAAGCTTGATGATGATGACCGCAGGAGGATGGGAACGACTCGAAATCCGCGACGATCACCTTCGCTGTGGGGCTGAATCGAACGCTGGTACCCAGGCAGACTGCCCGATTCGGAATAACTACAAAGTGAACACTGGACTCTAGTCTATGTCTACCACAACTTGCTCGTTTACGTTTCGGGACAAAGCTCACTGGTGGCAAGGACAAAAATATGACACACGACAAAGCTTTTCCATGCGCCTGCACTTCTAAAGGGGCGATCGAAAAACGTGTGGATGAAGAGATGTTTGCAGCGTCATACAAAGCTATTAGTAAAGTCCATAGGACGTACACAGGCAAGATGTGGGAGACCCGACGACAGTCACGTACGGGGGCGGAAGGATGAAATTGCGAAGCTATGTAGACTCACAGAGAATACAGAAAGTTTAAGAGTGTGGGATAAGTACAATAGAGCCAAGTCAGCGGGTACCCAATTTGGCTTTGGTAAGAACTGCAACAAGTTGAAATCAGCATACGGCAACGCATTCAAAGAAAGCTGACAAACCGGTCTCGTAGTTGACTTCGGTAGGATCTGTACCCTGAATCTCTAGTGCGATACCGTCGAGCTTTCGCCTGATGGCATCTCGTGAGGACGCGAACAGCATCTTAGGTTTAATTTTGGCGTCATCTGGAGTCCTGATGAAATCGCGTGGCACAGCTTGAATGAGGACCAGCGAACAATTACATTCAACAGACGCCACTGACCAGGAGAAGAAGCAGAGTTTGTTCCTCTTTCCGTCCTTCTCGAATTCGAAATCATAGACTGCCCATCTGCACTGATCCTCAGGCAGCTCATGTAGAAATTTCTCGTAGTCGGATTCTGCGGATGTCTTCTCGACGATGATCTCCTTCAAGTCCTTGCTGATGTTGAAGATGATGTACTTGTACTTCTTGCCCAATTTGAGGTCTTTGAAAGTGTTGATGCATTCGTCTGACACCTGGACACCAGAAGCCTGCGAATCTCTCATGATTTGATCGCCAGAGACGTTGTGAACGATGTTGGGCTCACCATGATGAACTGATAGATAGAGACGACTGGTTGCGATACCAATCGGGCTGTCGCCGATGAATCAAAACGGAAACAGCCAGAGCTCCGACTTAACTTTGCTTACCTTTGTTTATACCTAAGCTGTTACTATGAATTAATGATATCCGAGTCAGCGCTCTGTTCGCGACCGCCATGTCCCTCTCCAAGGACGCCGACGCGTTCAAGCGGGTGCTACACCGCCAGGACTACTCGTCCTGGCACTCGCAGCCCGCAGCCAACGTCAATACACAGCTGGTATACGCCGTCGACTATCTCAAAGTGATTCGAGTGTCCATCTGCGTGACGGCGAGGCTGACTTCACATTCAGTCCACCCCAAACCCGATGAGGTTGCAGGACATTGCGATCGTGACGAACACACCTTTGGATAACGATGTAGTTCTCCTGGAGAAATTCAAGGCGCATGACCGCATCCAATACGACCCCAAAACGGATCTTTACTCCTACCGTGTATGTCCCGCGAGTAGCTGCAGCGCATGAGGGCTGAACCGTCCGAAGCACGACTTCAACTTTCGCAACAAAGCCGCGCTACTGACGGAAATACAGCGGCAAACTCGGAAAGGTGGTGGCATACCTGTCCGCGCGCTGAAAGAGTCATGGAAGGAAGCACCACAGGCAATCGAAGAGCTCGAAAAGGAGGGTGAAGTCCTCGTCACCCGCACTGTCAAGGATGGTCAATTGAGAATGGTTCTTTGGAACGAGATTAAACCCGATGAAGAGAGCGGAGGCAAACCGGTCGACAAGGGTAAGACGTCCTAAACTCGTCGTGTGGGACAGCTAACGCACGTACCTTCAGAATTTCTTGACCTGTGGCATCAGCTTAAAGTGCCAAATGACGTCGATTTACTCAAAGCACTTGCGTCAGGTATGTACTTACTCATCTCGCACGAATGGCACCATGCAGCTGCGCAGAGGGGTTGCAGGCCACCGCGGCGGAAGCCCCCATACCCAAGGCGCCGTCTACCAAGAAAAAGGGGAAGCGTTCTGTCCCTCGACAAAGACAGGCCAAGATCACAAATATCCATTTGAAGGGGGAAATAGATTTATCCCGGGATTATCATTCCACCACCAAATGATACTGTTTAACACATTCTTCGAGGTACCCTAGACGTTTTCGAGTAATCAACATATATGTAGCTTCATCGTTCCTACTATAGTACTCTTTGTGGAACATCAATCGCAAGTCTGACATATTTTGTTGGATAGCAGCAAAAGAAATCTCGATCAAGGACTGGGGACGATCCAGTAACCTACGTGAGGTGGGGTGGGCCAAGTGGTACTTGAGAAAACCTGCCTTTCTCGTGCCATGGTCAGCGGTTTCGCACGAGCCAGGACTTCTTTTCGCAGCAACAGAGCAAGCGACAAACATCCGCGTCGGCGCGTTCGTGTTGGATCTCAAGCTGCAATGGCCCGTGCACACCGCGTCGCCCTCTACGCCTCCGCTTTCATCCTCATCTACTTCCTTGCCTTCTTCGCCGTCCTTCCCATCCCCCTCCTCGAGCCGGACATTGTTGCCCAACTCCTACCCGTCGTACGCGCTTCTGGCAATTCAAACGCGGTCCACGAACGGGAACTAACCTCCGAGTTGATTCTAGATCCCCTGGTGGCTGCTCGTGGCTTTTGGCGCCTACTCTCTCGCATCTCTCGGTTGGGGCCTGTTCACGTTTCAAGACTGTCCAGACGCATATCACGAGTTGCTCAAGGTAAGCGTCTGACCCCCACTTTATCTCGAGCGTTGACGCTCGAACGCGAGCCCGGACTCACGCCTCTCCGTTCCGCATCCTCGTCATGTCTACATACGTGCTGCAGGAAATCAATGACGCTAAGAACGATCTCAGAGGGAAAGGCGTCACTGTGGACTAGCTGGGTTACATATCTTTGCATGTCTTTTTACTGCGTCTCTTCCACTTTCAGTAGCACCTTTTTCCCGTATTTTCCACTGGCCAGGCGAGAAATCGCGGTGCATATTTTCTCTCTGGCATCCGAATCCGACTCTTGACTTCCGATCACCAGAATCTCGTGTTCTGGGCTATCGAGCTGTGCGATGATCAGCCGACGAACGCCAACGGAGCATCTCACTTGCCTTTCCTTCCCGCATAAGACCAGTGAGAGTATTCATCATCTGAAGGCGTTCGTCGCGGGTTTTCTGATCATACCATCGTGTCTGCCAAAATCCGTGACACGTCAAGTTCCTGAAAATGAAAAGCGACGTTGGCAACGACAAGGGATCTTTCGACATGGCTCCGTATGATACTAGGTGTGAATTTTCACCAAGCAAACGTGCCATCAGAGTCGTAGTTTTCCCGCCCACGCAATTGAGGCCCAGTTTGACGTCCTAAGAAAATTTTAGAGCAGCGATCCATACAAAAAAAGGTGAGCCTACTTTGCCTTGCATCCAAGATGAGAAGGTAGCTTTAAAAGCCCTGTCCGACAGTTCATCGTAGGTCGCAACATGAGTTGCCCCCAACGCTTTCAGATGTGATTTCAGGGATTCCACGTTGTCTCTGGCCATCATCTCAGTTGTGATACACAAATATGGACTGAACTTACCTGTCACGGATGAAGTTGATCGTTTTCAATCCCTTGGAGGCAGCTATCTGAATAACAGCTTGCCCAACCTGATTGCCCCATCAGTACTCGCAGTGACCCCTACACACCAGACACACGCACAGCGCTATTTGCACCGTTTTGTACCACCCAATCGCCTTCTTTCAGCCGAACAAAGTCATGAAGCATATTATAAGCGGTGGGCGGATTAACCTAAAGGTCTTCGTCAGTCTGGTGTGGCCAGTTCAACGAATACACGTACTGTGAGAGTTGCAGCTTGCACCGCGCTCAACCCCGAGGAATCCACCTTGAGTACATCCTCGACATGGACATTCCTACTCGATACCCAGGTTCCCAATTGGGGCTTCGTCATGACCACCCAATCCCTTTCCTTCAGATCCGTGACGCCAGCCCCGACGGAGAGGACCTCCGCTATCCCCTCGTTCCCAGCGACAAATACTTGACATGCATCAGACGACAAGTCCGTACTCGGGGACGGTCGCGCTGGATAGACTCCCTCGATGACGTTGAGATCGGCGGGGTTGATGGGGGAAAGCAGAAAACGGACGTTCGCGGTTCTTGGTGCTGGGGGAGAGAGGTCTGGGAAACTGACGGCGGAAAGAACAGAGGACGGGTCGCCGCTTTTATTGTACACTATGGCTCTCTGACCTAGACGAATAATCGAGGTTCGGAATGTGCGTACGACGGAACTGAACACGGTGTTCCTGCCATGGTTGCCCTGGAGACTCGATAGATGGTGTACCCTGTGCCGACAGTGGGCGGCAGTTCGAATCATGATGGTGACCGGGCGCACTCGCAAGGAATGGGATCCAGGGCCTAAGTTGCGACTCAATCACAGCACACACAACACCTCAGAGAAAAGTAAGAAAGGTGTGCATGTGATCCCTTGCAAGATGGTAAATAAAATTTCATCTCCGGGCAGATTGTAAGTAGTAGTAGATACAATTGATAATATGACACAGCCCGAAGTTAGGCATACAACCAATGGATCATATGGAAGGCAGTATCATAGATATAAGGTGAACATGCATCATATATGCGAAGACGGGGTGGTGCAGTGCAAAGCACAGGTTGGAAATATCCACAACGTGTATCCTGGTTGACAGCAAAACGAGCTAGTCACTGGAAAGAAAAACCGATAATGTCATGTCCAAGAGCAAGTAATGTCGTGAAGTGGAAGAATGAGTGATAAACCGGTATAGGTGATAAATATCGGAGTCATTACCCTGGCGGCAAGTGTTATGTCGGAATCATCATCTTCTTGGATGTTTCAAGGGTACAGGTGTAGAGGCGTTTTCTTTCTCATCTGCTTCGCTTGGTGTAGAGGTGACACTGAGTCTTCGACTGGACAGCTTGGTCTTGGATTCCAAGGTCGAACTGGACGTTCGGCGCAGTGTACTAGAGACGGGTGGCCTAGTATTCGCCGCCCTCCCTAATCCGGAGGGAACTCTGGGGGGAACGGACAAAGTTCGCGTACCAACGGCGGCAGTTCGCAAGATTGTCGAAGGGGGTGCCGCATTTCCGATTGGTTTTCCAGCAGTGGGTGGGACTACGTTTGTTCGACCGGAAGTGGGGCCTACAGTACCCCGTGCTCCGTGTTTGCGCTTTACCTGAAGCGATGAAAGGGACAAGGTGAACTTGTCAGACCCTCAGTCTCGAGGGGTTGATACGCACCAGTTCAAGTTCTTGTTGCTTCGATTCCAACGCAATGTTAAGGCCATCAATATCTTCCTTGTCTTGGTCGAGTTGCTTATTCAATTGGACAATCGTAACCTCCATAACTGCACTATCTTTTTGTAGTTGCTGGATATGGGCGCGCAGCCGAACAATCTCTGATGAAGAGTCGTCCCGCTCCATCTCGAGGGTATTACGCTCCCCTTCGACGTCACTCTTCTCCCGTTCGAGTTGTGAAATCTGTCGATGTAGCTGACGCTGAGCTTCCTCCATAACTGCGCTGTCTTCTTGCAGTTGCTGGATATGAGCGTGCAGCCGAACAATCTCTGACGAAGAGTCGTCCCGCTCCGTCTCGAGGTTCGAGACCTCCGCGTTCGCCTTCTCCACCGCTTGTGCCAGGGTATTACGCTCCCCTTCGACGTCACTCTTCTCCCGTTCGAGTTGTGAAATCTGTCGATGTAGCTGACGCTGAGCGTCCTCCATAACTGCGCTGTCTTTTTGAAGTTGCTGGATATGAGCGCGCAGCTGAACAATCTCTGATGAAGAGTCGTCTCGCTCCGTCTCGAGGCCCGAGACTTCCGCGTCCGCTTTCTCCACCGCTTGTGCCAGGGTATTACGCTCCCGTGCGATGTCGCTCTTCTCCCGTTCGAGCTGTGAAATCTGTCGATGTAGCTGACGCAGCGCTTCTCCGCTGGCCGCGTCCATGATACTCCTCTCCATACTCTCATGACGGCTGTTGTCTACCTCCTCCTCCAGGTGGCGGCACATCTTCTCCAAGTCTGCAGCCTTCTTCTTCCACGAGCGGACCACGCTCTTGCGTTTATCGTTCTCTCTCTCCGAAGCCTCGAGGCGGATCGTCAGAGCCTCGACCAGTTCGTCACGGGCGCCCAGATCGATCTCGAACTGAGCGCACAACTCTTGTTGCAGTGCGAGCTGCGTGCGGAGGGACCATATGAGATCCTCCTCACGGGATGCGGTGCGCGAATGCGAGCCCGGTGGAGGGGTGGGAGGCGCCTGAAGTGAATAATACGTTGTGGCATTTACACGAAAAGGGTCGGGTGGAGGATGGCGTGCAGTTGATTGAGCATCCGAGTGATCTGGGTCGTTATCGATTCCCTCCCGTGGCTTGAGGGCGCTGCTGATTTTTGACCACATGGGAGTGGTCGAACCTTGAGTCGAGCGTCGTTGGACGAACAAAAAGTAGAGTAGCCCAGTCACGTGAAGAATGAACTTGCGCGTTCGAATCACGTGCATGAATATCTTTGCCAATTCTGGATGTTCCCCCTGTGTCAGGTACAAGGCACACAATCTCTAATAATTCGTTTGGATACGCGTACACCCCCGATCAGCTGTAATAAGGTTGTGCCAAATTACTTATTCCTCTAAAGCTTAGGAGCCTTCACGAACGAAACGCCCTGACGCACGGTGAGCGAGAGATCTAGGATGGAAGAGATGCCACTCACTTTCTCAATGTTAGTCACAAGCTCAGGGAGTGCGGCTGCGATAAGGGCCTTCTCTGCATCCGTAGTGTTGCCAAGACCCTTGATCTTCTCCACACCGTTTGGCTACAGCAAGGTCAGGTCAGGCGGTCAAGGTCGATTAAAGGACAGCAGGCGTACCCCGAGCTCAACGGGTGCAGAGAAGTATTCTATGTCTTTACCGAGCTCCCCCTTGAGAGCCTCACCGCCAACTTTATCCGCAGTAAGGTTCACAAAGGTAGGCACAACGATGCCTTTTTCGCCATTCAGGGCGCGGATAATCTTGCCCGCAAATTCCGCGCCAGCATAGGCCATTGAAAGAGTAGCTGAGCCAGCACCGTCTTTAGCCTTGACGACCTCGTCGCCCCCGAATTGGATGCGGTTGATTAGGGCGTCAAGGGCGGACTTGTCGAAGCTGGAAGGAAGAGGGTGCGAAGACTGCGAAAGGAGAGGAACGATCTGTCGTTGGCCTTCGTGAGTAAATGGGCAATCTGGCTGAGAGTTTGGGTACAGACAGTAACGCCACTGTGACCGCCTACGACAGGCACCGTGATAGAAGACGCCAAAGAGCGATCTTCCAAGATCTCCGACACAAACGTCGAAGCACGAACGACATCCAATGTTGTAACACCGAAAAGCCTAAGGTTTAACGAATAAGCAAACATCCAAAAACCATGTATGATCCGACGCTACCTTCTGGCGTCAAAGACCCCGTGTTTCTTAAAAACCTCGGCAACGATAGGGACCGTGGAGTTCACAGGGTTGGAAATAACAAGCACATATGCTTTTGGAGCGGTGGTTGCGATGCCCGTAGCAAGGTCGCGCACGATTCCGCCGTTGATCTAGGTGTTGTCACCAATTGGTAAGCAGTGTAGAGACGAAACCGATCAAACCTTGAAGAGGTCATCACTGCCGATATCCAAAAGTGTTATCACTGTTAGTCATCGGACAGAGTTGCTCACCGAGGCTACGCACCGTGTCATCTAAAGAGGTTTGTTGGTGTCACTTGCACAAGGAAAAAGCAACCCACTCACTCCTGGTTTCCTTGGGATACCGGCGGGGATGACGACAATGTCTGCCCCGGTGAGGACCTTCTTGAGCCCGTCATCTGGGGCAAGGTATCCCTCGACCTTTGCGGGGGTTGCAATGTGAGACAAATCGACAGCAACTCCTGGGGCATTGACGATATCGTAAAGGCCAAGCTGTCACCCATGTATTAAATGAAGGAACAACGAAGAAACCTCGATCGGGTGGTATACCTCGGTCACAGCAGCGTTCGATTTCAGCAGGAGGGACAAGGGCTGGCCAATACCACCTGATAGCGCCTTTAGTCAGCACTGGTTGAAGTAGTTGAGTAGGAAACTACCTGCAGCGCCGAGTACGACAGCTTTCACCATGTTAAACAAAATATGAAGGAGACGTCAACAGTGAGAATTTTCAGAAGATGGCCAAGAAGGTAGCGATCCTTATCAGCCTCTGATGCGGTTATTTCCGAAACCAGTCACATCGGCTCGGGCCCGAGCGGCCCGTTGATCAGGCCTTCAGGCGCCAGACGAAACAATTCCACAGCCCTACGGGCACCCCTGGACCCGCAAGCCTCACGTTTGGACTCCGTCTGGTTTGTTGCAAAGCTGTCACGGCGATTCTGAATCTTCTTAAGTTACATATGCCATGGGTCCGCAATTGAGCTCAAATCGGCCAGAGTGAAAAACGGAAACTCTTCAACCAAACATCAGACACTGTCAGACGTCACAGAGAGAAGCAGTCCTCGAGGGTAGATGGAAGAAATATCTAATGCCTGTTGTTGAAGCGAAAATCCTGTCGAAGGAAGTGATAACTAGCATGCAAGGAAGAGAACAACAGATCCGAGAACAGTAGCTTCCGGACCCCGAAATCGCAAGCGCCCTGCACTGTTCGAAGCTCAGTCAATGCAAGATTCCAGAAACCAAACGACGAACTGACTCTGGAAAGACGGTCGACGTAAAAAATTATCGACACGGTAGCGAGCGTTGCCTGAACTAGTAGCAACATGAAATTCGACATGCGTTTCGCAATGCGGGGATCACGTACCAGAAAATTTCCCACTCGACTAGAGAGTGGGAGCAAGAGCGCACGGAACGAGGCAAGCAAATCGAAGGCGATGGACGACGGGTGGAGCCGGTTAGGGGGTGGAATGACGAATCACAACGCTGACGTAAAGCACGGGCCGTTGGCGGTCCGGTAGAGACGCTGGCCTCACACATTATGGATCGTGAGACCTGGACCTTTCGGGTCCAGGAACTTGACCCACTGCGTGTCCCATGACCCAACCGTGATGTCGTTGTCTAGGAATCGACGCTACGATGCATGTACGTGAACAGCGAGAAGAGAACAGACGCCGCCCACACCGACGCGACTCGGAGTCCGCCTCCCTCGTCTCCTTGTCATACCACCGGCGCACGCCCAGGACGTGCGTGATCTCGTCCTCCACTTGATCGCAGACTGCCCTCCCAACTGGGTCAAGATCGAGGTACGTTCTGTCTGTTCCTTGTCCTCACATATCGACGCTTGTCCAGAACGCACGGTCCATACAAAACGTTGTTATACACTCTTGATACCAGGCATACTCCGAGACTTTCTCGCCCTCCCTCCTGCCACCACCGCCCGCTTCAGCCGCAGCCGTCCTTCACATCCTGATCGCCGCTTCTGTTCGCCACCTCGCCGTTTAGCCATGCTTGCCCAACGGCGCCAGGCGACCAATCCCAGAATATGCTCCGTCAGTGGTGAGGAGAAGAGTGGCGCATCGAAGTCCGACTAGCCCGTATGCGCTTCCTTGTCCCACCAAGTACCGCCTGACACCGCCCTTGTAGCAGAACGTGCTTTCGACAAGGACCAGCCACTACACTTGCCTTACCCTGTATCAAATGATACAAAACGACTCCCCTATACCATCCTACATGGCGGATGTCTTGGACAAGCCGGACGGTTGGGTGGAGACACCTCAGCCCGCCTCCGATCCATCTTACTCTTCCCATACGAGCGACAGCGCTCGCAGGTATACGCCATCGACTGCGAGATGGTGCGTCGTCATTTTCCTACTACGATCCCTACTCAACCCGATACAGGGTCTGACAGAGGACGGCAAGGAACTGAGACGGGTCTGCATGATCGACTATGAGTTCGGTATCGTCATGTACGAAGGCCGGTCAAACCACCTAAACCCGTCATTGACTACTTGACAACGTAACGTCTTCCCTTTCGTGTCGACGCACACCTACGATCAACCATCTAGCTGGTCAGGCATCACCGAAACATCCCTCGTCATGGCCACGACGACCCTCGCTGGCGTCCAAACCCAACTCTTCACCATCATCGTCGGTCCTTCGCTCGAATCCGACCTCAAAGCGTTTCGGATCTGCCACCCGCTCTGCGTCGACACCGCACTCGTGTACCACCATCCCCGTAGTCAACCACTCAAACCGGACTCGCATGGCTCACCAAGAAATAGTGTAACCACGAGATCCAGACGCACGGCGAGGGCGAGCATATCTGCTTCGGCTCAAAGTCCAAAACGGGGCCGCACTCGGCGAGTTCAAGACCGACCATGAAAGCATCTTTGAGCGCATGGCGAGGGTGTACGGGAGGGGTGGCCAGGGCGCTGTGAGAGCTGCCGTCGTGGACCATGGCCATCCGGGCGTGATACACAACGCCGAGACGACGACCGCCATCGGGTGCGGGAGCGATCGCATGTGCTAGACGACCTGATCCAAGCGGTCCCCGTGCACAAATTCCTGTTTGGCCGGTGTACGGGCATTGCGGGCGCCATGGGCTGTGAGTGTACGTCGCTCGTCACCGCGGCGGCTCGTGTGGGTGGGTCGGGATTGATCATTTTTGTTCGGACAGGGTTGATACCGAAAGCGACGGCAGATGCGCCGGCCGTGGTGGCCCCTCCGTCAGAGACCTCTCCAGAAGCGCTCGCGAGTGCACAAGCCGCGCAACTCGTCACGCTCTGCACGTCCCTTGCGGTTCGCTACGCCATGTAGGGACCACACGGATCCGCGCCAGCTGGCATCACTCAACGCGCGCAAGGTCGCGTTTGAGTCGGCGATCAAGAGCGGGAAGAAGGCGGAGGGGATGTATTGATCCGAATGGTGGACTGCGAGCGATGGGAGGGCGTCGGAGGAGGTCGGAAAGGCCAAGCGTGGGTTGTTGTTTTAGGGGGTCAAGTAAAGTGTACGGATCGTCCACAGTGATGTGATGCTTTCCACGTTCGACTCGGATACCCGGTGAGATGTCAACTGCCACTCCGCCGTGCCACTCGATCCCACCTCGTCCAGGACCGACCTGCGTCGTATGCCAAGTAAGCCCCCTAAATCCCAACGCTCGCCCGCTAACCCGAATTCGAAAGATGCTCCATCGCACGCTACAAGCAACACAAACGTCCCTTCGTCGCCATACCGCGTCGATTTGTCCTGATCCCAGCCGTACTTCAGACTCGTGTTCTACAGACACATCCGGTGCTAGTACTAGTAGCGTTCCATTCGTCCAGGGCACCCTCACGTCCGCCACACTTTGACGCTCACATGCACGCACACACTCCCCAACGACCCGGGACCTGCGTCCAACCCTGGACACACCCCAGAAGC
>JBBPRK010000900.1:0-16766 GCA_038093075.1 Boletus patriciae
GGTGGGGGTGGGGGTGGGGGTGGGGGTGGAAAAGGGAGGTGGGGAACATGGGTCAACATGAGGATGACATTGTTCAAGTGGTGATTGGCAACGTCTGAGAGGGCTACTCCGGTAGATGATTCAGTCGGCTCAGTCCAGACACCCAAGTAAGAATAGGCGCCAAAGACACGAAGAAAAAGGAAACGTGGAGCTCAACAGCAACTCTCTGCGTACCACAAATCAACCCAAAACACTTTGTTACCTGACACTGCGGAACCTACGAGCGTGGAGGATGTCGTCAACGAAGACCAGTGCGTACCAGCAGTCCTCAGCAGTGGTTGTATAATGCTGAAAATTCAGCCAGGTGAGGCAATAGTGATTGAAACCGGTGCCGCCGGTGAGATATGGGCGGTCGCTTTCCACTCCGATGGGATGCAATTATTGAGCGGGCACGAAGATGGGCTCCGACGATGGCGAGCTGCGGACGGTCAAGAGGCTGGGAACCAGATGGGAGTGGACGTGGGTGCCATTTCTGTGTCGAGGGATGGCAAGTGGATAGTATGTGGGACTGGGAAGGGGGGAAGCGTATGGGACGCAAAAATGCAGGAAAAGGCCATCGAAGTGGAGGGCACAGATAATGTGATTGGAGTGGACATCTCACCCAAATCCACCAGGTTTGCCACCGCTGCTGGAGTAGGTGACTCGGACTACAAAGCGAGCATCTGGAACATCATCACTGGCGAGAGATTGGTTGGCCCGCTCCAACATGACGATTACATCATAGGAATTAAATTCTCCCCGAGCGGCGAACACATCGCTACCGCGGTCCGGTATGACTCCATTCGCGTCTTCGACAGTCGCAATGGTCACCAACTCATCACCATCAAGACTGATATACCTGGAACGTGGCGGTCGACTCCCCTTGCGTGGTCGAACAACGGGCAGCAATTCTTTGCTGCGTCTGAGGATCGTAAAATCAAGTCTTTTGACGTGTCCACCGGATCCCAACTGGCTGAAGCGCAGGTTCAGGGCTACAGCAAACTCTACTCCACGATTGCTCTAGCCACCAATGGGAAGTTCCTTGTTACCTTCGTAGGGCATTCCATCTCGTTCTGGGACACATCCACACTCGCTCCGATTGGTCCGGTCATCGAGGACAGCCGAAGGATCTGGTCGATTGCTCTCTCCCCAGATTGCAGTTATCTTGCGACGGGAGGATGGGGCGGGAATATCATCATCCGTCATCTTAACGGCATCCTTCCGGACGTGTATGGTCCTTTCCGTGTAAGCACCCACACACTCACAATCTTGTCGGAAAAGCCATATATTGTCTTTACCTCTTGATATCTCCCTCAGGCACCTACTCAAGATGCACCCGGATCAGAAGGACTCAGCGAAGGCAGTGATAATGACCTGCTCGAGGTAGGGGTTTCACCATTTCATTCTCGACGCCGGTTTTCATGAGGGGGTGAGGTCGAGCTGCCGTCTAGTATACCCACACTCCCATTTAATTATGATGAGGTTTGTGATGATTTGACTATGCTCCCACTTTCGTACTGATATCGCTCGAGCCACCGTCCCCGGCATCCTCTGCCCAGACCACACCGCAGTTTCCAGAGACCCCGCCTATAACCTCCCTTCCAGAGCCAGAGGAACAGCGTGATGCTATCGAGTCATCTAGAATCTCACCGGTGTCCAAAAGGTGGTTTCAGACGAGATTCAAGAAGACTAACAAGAACGAGGTCTCGCAACCGCCAGATCAACTTCCCGCAGTGTCTGGTCAACCTGACAATCTTCCGTTTGATTCCCAGCCCCAGCCGATAACGCATATCCCACAAAAAGGACCTTCAGGAATGGCCGCGGGCCGGCGTCGACGCGTGGGTGTTTTCTTCTTTGGTTGACAAAATGTGTATGGTAAGTCTGACGAAGCATCTCAGCGTACGGTCGGCAGAGCTGTCAAATGGGTTCGTTGTTCGATTTGTTCGTTGGTGCCGTTGGTTATCCTGCGTCGTAGCATAAAGGAAACATAGAGGCAGCAGACCCCAACAAAGTCAGTAAAGATGCTTCTGGTAGCGTACAAAAGCCTGCAGGTGCAAAGGAGGTGAATCCTGTGTGTCTCTTTCCGTTGATGGTGGTCCATATTGTGAGCCTGACGTCCTATCAGGTGCAACAATCGAATGAGCCCCCCCAGCCCTCGGCCGTGACGGGAGTTCATGTCACGGTGCGCATTCACTCGTTCGACTTGCACTGTTACACTCACAATATAATATATCAGCAAGAAGGGGGCGCCGCAGCCGTCTCGGTCGGGTTCAAGTTCTATTTGCCCGCATGGATGTTGTGTTTGCGCTCCGGTACTGAAGATGGGAGGCATTGATCTAAGCATGTCGAGTTTGCGCCACCCCGCAGCATTCGCATGAATCCTGATACACCTGTTCATGACTAGAATCCGGTTGATATTATGACACAGGTGACCAACGAAGTGACCGTAGCACGCTACGTCATGAGCTCCCTTTCCTCGTCACAAATATCATTAACGGGACCGCGTTCGTCGCCCGTCCGGCCATGCCCTGGTTCATTTCTTCAGCCCGTGACTGCGGGACGATTATTATCAACGTACATAGAACGTTTGATGTGACTAATTTCTTGCACTCTTATTCGTGCATCGGCGAGTAAAGGCAGTCCGAACCGCGGAGCCGCGGAACTGTCACACCACTCGAGCCTCGAGACCAACTATGCTGAGCGGCCTGGGGTTGTAGTGCACGACGCAAACCCAGTGGCGGGTGTCTACACGCATCGTGTGACCGGTGGCATATCACTAAGTCTCTGCCATTCGTGTCGGCTTCGGTGAGATCGATGGTGTGTTGTGTCGCGCTGTCGCCGTCGCTCGGTGTGCGTTCCGGGGTACTAGCTTCGCGAGCAGCGGCGGGGATGCATATTCGGAGCGTTGAACGTTCGCGGGAAAGCGGCGAGCTGAGAGCTCAAAGGTCGCAGTTCGGATGGGGGTTCAACACTGCAGCGCTCAGCAGTGAACTTAAGGTGGGATTGAACTTGCCGCATACAAGATCAATACCCGGTGCACCAAGCGTGCTGCCTTTCCCCAGTCCGTCCCCACGTTCGGGCATAAAGAGTCGACATGGACCAGCTCGATATTTCCCCCATTGCCCTTGTCGACAATGTTACTGGCCAGACGTCGACCAATGATGCACTTGAAGTCTTGACAAACTCTCTGTATGCGCGCAACCGCCGAGACAGAGTCCCGCAACCCGAAGTCAGCCGAAATAGTATGTCGCCAACACCCACCTGAGATCCGAGTAGAAATTCAAATTAGGCGCCAAGGATCGGGTGCCCATTCAGATGTGAGTGAACCCAAGACTTGGAGGTCAGGACATGTTCAACCCCAACGCTAGCACGTCTCAGATTGCTGATTGAAGTGTTCTGATGTGGCACAGTCGGTTTGCAAGATTGAAATGATGGATACGTATGACAGACACGTATATTATACAGGAAGGTACATTAGCAGCATCCAGCCGAGCGACTAACGATACGAAACAGAAATACAATATCAAGATACATTCTACACTTCCTGACTTTCCATACTTTGTTTCTTGGATTTGGCTGGAAGGAGCTGAGGAGAGGGTAAATGAGCAGTCCAACCCAACCGAGGGGAACTTACTGCTGGGTTGATGAAAGGTACTACACCTCCCTCGGAGATGATGACGTTCCCAAGCAGTTTGCTCAGCCTAAGAGACATTAGCGGTGGAAATCAGACGACCGATATCACCTACTCTTCATCATTACGAATAGCCAACTGGAGATGTCGCGGGTTGATGCGACGCTTCTTGTTATCGCGGGCAGCATTGCCGGCGAGCTCGAGAATTTCTGCAGACAGATACTCGAGCACGGCCGCAAGATATACTACAAGGGTTTCACGAATGAGAAGATAAACACGGAATGGGGAAGAGAACGACCTGGTGCACCAGAGCCGATGCGGCGGCCGAGGGCAGATTTTCTCAGCATGCGATGGATACGGCTGACGGGGAACTGAAGCCCAGCTTTGTGAGAGCGCGAGCGGCTGGCTTTCTCCTCTGCAGTGCCCTTGACTTTACCGCCGAGCTTTCCACCTTTAGCGCTGGTTTTTGCGGGCATGTTGACGTGGGTTGTTGAATGAGACGCGTTTCTCGTCACGCGGTATTTATACCCCCAGACGCGCCACAGGACGCGTCGTGACGCGACATGGACAAATAAACATAAATATCACGTGCGCAGTATATTAGGGGCGGCGCTTAGATGCGCCTCCTATCATCGACGCCCATCGTAACCACTACCGCTGCAGAGCATCGAGAGCACCGCCGTCGTTATGGCTCCAAAACCCGCCTCCACCACTGGCGGTAAAGCGCCTGCTTCTGGAACCGCGGCCAAGCAGCCCGCCAAAACCGTAGAGGGTGCCAAGGGTGCAAAGAAGACCGCAAAGACCGCCGCACC
Source organism: Boletus patriciae (assembly GCA_038093075.1). NCBI lineage: Eukaryota > Fungi > Basidiomycota > Agaricomycetes > Boletales > Boletaceae > Boletus > Boletus patriciae. The sequence continues at coordinate 4,462 of JBBPRK010000900.1, forward strand.
ACCCGCTGCTGGCGAGGAGAAGAAAAAGCGCCGGCACCATCGCAAGGAGACCTATTCATCTTATATCTACAAAGGTGCGTCTCTTGTCAGCTGCACGTTGCTCTTGGTTCATCGTGATCTTTAGTTCTCAAACAAGTCCATCCTGACACTGGTATCGCGAACAAGGCCATGGCCATTTTGAACTCATTTGTGAACGACATTTTCGAGCGTATTGCCACCGAGGCATCCAGTATGCATGCCCGCGTTTGTCGTGTTTTCGTGGCTTATTTGGCCTCCACAGAACTCGCCGCTTACTCGAAAAAGTCGACCATCTCCTCTCGCGAGATTCAGACCGCTGTACGTTTGATCCTTCCGGGCGAGCTCGCGAAACATGCGATCTCGGAAGGCACGAAATCTGTTACCAAGGTTAGTGGTCATCGTTTGGTTGGTGCAATTGTCTCCTCACGAGTGTTTTAGTTTTCCAGTTCCGCCGCAAAGTAACGCATGAAATATCGGATTCGCATCGCCTTCGTACATGTATCGTTAGCCAGCATTTCCCGGAGTTTGTAGTTTATTCAGAGTGTATGTACCATGATACATTATTTGTCGATTATGTTCGATATGTATTGGTCGAATACTACTTAATGTTCTTTCATCATTAGACGTACCATCATCCTGGTGTCTCGGTTTGGCCACCAGACAATGAAGAGACACCGAGTCCAACTTCGATTCCAATGTTCCGGTCCCAGTCGTGGGCCGGTCAAACCGATCAGAAAGTGGTACCCGATCGCTGTATTGGTATATTTAAATCTAGGATGTTGAATCAAGTCACAGGCACCTCTATCAGCATTGACCATGTCGCTCACCACCTCCGCGATGAGCCTGATCTAAAAAATAGAGGTACGTATTCGTCCCTTGAACGACCGCCTCCGTTCCGAGCCACACCGTGAACCCCGCCTGTCCGGTTCTTCCGCGTCCCACCTCGTTGGCTGATCGTGCGAGTTGAAACCGCAGACGGGTTCGTCGGATGGGGGCGAATTTACCGAATCCACCCTCGAGGGACACACCGAAGCGATTCAAGACGCCTTTGGCGACCTCGCTTCCCGCTTCGTGCACTGGGTTGCAGACGGCATCCGAGGACATTTGGCAGGCGGCCTACAGAGCACGCTTCTACCGCGGTGGACCTGCCTTGATGGCGCATGCGCCTCTCCTCCGAGCGCGAAAGCACCCACCTTTGATGGCATGGATGATGGAAACGGCAGTCGGCGCTCTCAGGACTGGACATTTGCGTTGTGGGATATCAGGGGTAAGAAGCTGGGCGTTCCCGTCTGGCAGTTCTGTTGGTGGTAATAGTCCGTGATCGCCCCTGTATGTATGGTTAGGTCGGCGGCGACGATCCCGATGCTGCACGCGAGGCAGCCGCAAAGCGGAAACAGCAGGGATTCACAGCGGTCAAGATGAATGCTACTGGTCAGTCATCTCTGTATGCCAACCTGCGCACCCAGCTCATTCAGGAAATGACATACAAAATGAATAACATGGGTCGATTCAACTGACGTCCTAAAGTCGACTGTCGAGCGCGTGACAGAGCTCCGTTCGCTGGGTATGGATGTCGGCGTCGGCGTCCGCGGACGGCTTCACGAAGGGATAGCCTGTCAACTCTCGGCGCTACTCAAAGAGAAGGCGTCGAAAGCAATTCCCAAACCACAGGTATCCGAAGACCCACGATAATGATATTGGGGTGTGATGGACACAAAACCCCTCCTCCCACCCTTCCCATCCGAGTTTGCGAACCTCGCGCGCTCCGCTGGGGAACGTCAGTATTCGAGGCACGAGTTTAGGCCATTCTGAAGAGCGCTGGACATTGCCCAACCAGACGTGCGTGCGCATGGTGCAGTGAAAAAAACCTTCTCACCCACCTGACCAGTTTCTCCGACGTCGCACCCAGGAAAAAACGCTCTCTGACATTAGTAAACTGATCGAGTTACGAGGGTCCAAAGGAGAGTCAAGGAATACTAGTCAAGAGAATCATCACCAGATGATCCTAACTCTGAGTCTGGTGCACCATCACTCGCTGCAACCTGCGGAGCGGACTCGCAAGTGGGATCACGACGTAGCTAATCAATGACGTCGCCGGCACTACCGGAGTTGATGTTGAGCAGACGAGCTGCTTGAGAGAAGGAAGTCGGGGATTCGACTGTGACTCTAACGGGCAGGCGCATTGTCTTGAGACTACGCTGTGTACCAAAAGAGGACTTCAACATCTGAAGAATCTCCACGAGGATTGGATCCGACATCATCTTGCAATGGATGTTCTCCGTTCAGGCCTGATCTGTACCGTGCGAACGAGTCCTTCCAGTTTGCGCATCTCTGTCTCGATTCCGGAGAGAGGCTCTTGATTGGCGATGGCGCTGGAGTAAGTAGGTGAACGGGGCGAGGGAAAGGAGTGGAGGGTAGAGGGACGTACTTGGAGTCGACCACATCCGCTCCGGTGTCAATGTCGAGATCGATCGTGCGCGCCATGTTCCGTGCAATATCCATCTTGACCCCTGCGTTTACTACGTTCCCGTTCAACTATCAAACCATAAGTGACCCTACAGCACACAGCACGAAAAAAGACGACCGACGTGGGGGCCAAATAGGTTTTAAAACATACGCCAATCTTTCCCTCGGCGTGGGCCGCCGGCGGTGATCGCGAGGCGTGTCAGCGTTGTGGTCGATGACGTCGATGACGATGCGTCGACTTGGGCGCGAACGACGTTGGCGGAGACGATGGCGAGGGCGGGGTTTACTGTGGAGACTGTACTTGGAAAAACGTGTCCATCCCCGGGACATGTCATCGAATTCACTTGCATGTGCCTTTGTGTGGGTTTCGGAAAGAATGATGACATCGATGATAAGTAAGTTGTGTCGCCCTGTCACTGTTAGTCTGTTACTCACACGTTACATGCTCCGCTCAATAATTCGGTCAACTCGGCCCAGTGGCTCTGAATGAGTTCAGAGTCCAGAGTCCAGAGTGCAGTTCGGTTTGGGCACCAAGGCTCCCCAGTGACTAGCAACTGGGTAAAGAATAGGCGCCAAAGACACGAGGTGCATGCGTGAACAGAAGAATAAGGAAACTTGGCTCAACAACAACCCAAACACCTCGTTCCCTGACACTGCGGAACCTACGAGGGTCGAGGATGTCATCAACGAAGACCGGTGCGTACCAGCAGTTCTCGCCAGTGATTGTACAATGCTGAGGGTTCAGTAAGGCGAGGCGATAGTAATTGAAACCGGTGATGTTGCAATATTCTCCGTCACTTTCCACTCCGACGGGATGCAACTATTCAGCGGGAAAAACGATGGGGTTCGGCGATGGCGAGTTGCAGACGGTCAAGCAATGGTTGGGACCCAAATGGCAATGAGCGTGAATGCCATTTCTGTGTCAAGGGATGGCAAATGGATAGTGTGTGGGACTAGTGGGAGGGCAAGCGTATGGCCCGGGGACGCGACAATCCAAGGAAAGCCTCCCATCGAAGTGAAGGGCACAGAATATGTGACTGCAGTGGACATTTCACCTGAATCCACTAGGTTTGCCACCGCTGCTGGCGACCACAAAGCAATCATCTGGAACATCACCACCGGCAAGAGGTTGGTTGGCCTCAAACATGACGATTACATCGCAGGAATTAAATTCTCCCCGAACGGCGAACGCATCGCTACCGCGAGCTGGGATGACTCCATTCGCATCTTCAACAGTCACAATGGTCACCGACTCATCACCATCACTGATACCAGTATACCCCGGTGGGGTGCAATCACTCCCCTTGCATGGTCGAATGACGGGCGGCGAATATTTGCTGCGAATAGCGACCACAAAATCAAGTCTTTTGACGCGTCCACCGGATCCCAACTGGCTGAAGTGCAGGTTCACGGCGACGACGAAGTCCTGTCTATCGCTTTCGCCCCAGATGGGAAGTTCCTTGCTACATTCGCAGGGCATTCCGTCTCATTCTGGGACACATCGACGCTCACTCAGATAGGCCCAGTCATCAAGGACAGCCAAAGGATTCGGTCGATTGCTCTCTCCCCAGATTGCAGCTATTTGGCGACGGGAGGATTTGAAGGGAATATTACCATTCGTAATCTCTACAACGTCCTTCCGGACTTGTATGGCCCCTTCCGTGTGAGCGTTCATGCATTCACAATCTTGTCGGACAAGTCACATATTGTCTCTCCCTTCTTGATATCTCCCCTAGGCACCTACTCAAGAAGAACGGGTATTGGATAGACCGAAAGATAGGTCACAACAACAAGACGAGCCACCTTCGGCCTCGGAAGTCGACGACAACAAAGCACCGGACCCGCTTCCGGTAAGAGTTTGTCATGTTGTAACCGAGAAAGCCACACTGACTCCTTCATCTCAGGACCAACCCACAACGTCACGTCCACCTGTGTCAGAGGCCCACAGCGAAGCCAATGATGATGACCTAATCGAGGTAAGAGTTTGATCCGTTCCTTTTCGATGCCGGTTCTCAGTAACCGAGAAAGCCACACTGAGTCACTGACTCCTTCATGCTTAGGACCAACCCACAACGTCAAGTCCACCTGTGTCGGAACCCCACAGTGAAGCCAGTGGTGATGATCTACTCGAGGTAGGGGTCTGGCCATTTCATACTCGACGTCGGTTTTCATGACGGAGTGAGGTCGAGTTGCCGTCTAGTGCACCCGCACCCTTATTCAATTATGATGAGGTCTGTGATGATTTGACTGACCTGCTGCTCTCGTGCTGATGTCGCTCAAGCCACCGTCCCCGGCATCCTCCGCCGGGCAGCGCGAAGTTGAACGCTCGCTCGAGTCCACACCGCAGCTGCCAGAGACCCTGCCTATGACCTCCCCTCCGGGGCCAGAGCAACATCGAGATACTGCCGAGTCATTTAGAGCCACACCGCTTTTCAGAAGGCTTCAGGCGAGATTCTGGAAGACTAACAAGAAGCAGGCTTCACAACCGCCAGATCCACTTTCCACAGAGTCTGGTCAACCCGTCAATCTTCGATTTGATTCCCGGTCACGGCCGACAACGAATATCGCACAAAAAGGACCGTCGAGAATGGCTGCAGGGCAACGTGTGCGAGTAAGTGTTTTCTTCTTTTCGGATTGGCAAATGATGTGTGGTATGCCTGACAAAGCATCTCAGCGAGCGGTCGCAGTAGCCATCGATCCGGTTCGTTGTTTAGTTTGTTCGTTGGCTCCACTGTTTACCTTGCGCGATAGCGTAACCTAGAAACCAAGCCTGCTAAAGCGAGCCATCTGATCAAGGATGGACAAGGGTCTGCAGGCACAAGGGAAGCGGGCGCCGTGTGTACCTTTCCAATGATGGTAGTCCAGATCGTGAACCCTCACGTCCTATTAGGTGCATCAAGCAAAGGAGTCATCTCAGCCCTCGGACGTGACGGGCATTCGTGTCGCGGTGCGCTTTCACTCCTTTGACTTTGATCGACATTACACTCACAGTAGAATATATCAGCAAGAAGGGGGCAACGCAGCCGTCTCAGTCGGGTTCAAGTTTTATTTGCCCGCATGGATGTTGTGTTTGCGCTCCGGTGCTGAAGATGGGATGCATTGACCCAAGCATGTCGAGTTCGCGTCATGCGGCAGCATTCGCATGAATCATAATACCCATATCACTACACCCTCACGAAGTCCTGGTTGATACTAGGGCATAGCCAACGGCGTGACTATACGGCTATGGGCTATTCATCGTCGGTGTCATCCCTTGCTTGTCACAAATGTTATCAACGCGACCACGGTTCGTTGGCCGTCCGCCGGTTCATTGCTTCAGCCCAATACTGCAGGGCGATTAAAACTCACGATTATCAACGTACATGCAACACTGGATGTGACTATGTACTTAGTTGCAACGAGTGCCACTCTTCTTCGTCGTCCCTCCTGCATTGGCGAACAGAGGCAGTTCGAAACCGTCACACCACTGGGGTGTGTGGCTACGGTTTGGGTACTGCGGCAAAACTGCGGCACGGTTTTGTAGAGGAGACTGCACAAAATGTATCCATCCCCGGCCATCACCGGATATGCCATCAGTACCCGCATGTACGTGACACATCATAGTACCGGATACGTACTATTCCAGGTCTCTGAGATTGATGATGTGTTGTGTCGTGCTATTGCCATCATCCGTGTGCGTTCCCGGGTACTAGCTTTGCGAGCAGCGGGACGATGCGTATTCGGAGCGTTGGACGTTCCGCACGGAAGCTGGGAACGAATCAAGGTCGCATTTCAGATGGGCTCTCTGTATACTCTACGCGCAATCGAGATAGGGGCCTGCCAGTGCAAGCTGATGCCAGGCGACATACGACGCGCAAAGGCCGCTTTCCTTGAGGCTACGTTTCGCCAACGTCTACTAGCGCACTAGGGCGCCAGGATCCAAGTAGAAATTGGGGGCCGAGTATATTGGGCGCCAGCGTGAGTAGGTAAAGTAGTCTACTAGCTAGCAAATACACATACCGTAGACTACCCGCATGTACTGTCCACCAAAGGGCTCGGCCCTAAGGACAATAAACCAAGTTGCAAAAAAAAGGGTCTACTAGCTGTAAGTAACCCAAGTGGAACAATGAACTCAGGATGCAGCCCCTCTAGGTCCCCACTGCGGTAGCATCTCCGAACTTGTACGCGCTCGCGGAGACGTACGACGTTGCCCTTGCGCCGGTGACTGATCGCTGTGTCCGATTGTGCTCGCAGCATGTGTTACAGTGGGAGCGGAACTATGAGTCCTCTGTCCCTGTTTACGAGCAGACTCGTTAACGCGTCGTATCGGGGCTGATATCCTACCATCGTATCAGATTCACCGCAACAGCGAAGACGCAGACCTCTACACATACCTCGAGGACCCGAGCGTATGCACTGTCCGGGATGGGTATATCCAAACGCCGGCTCAACGTCCGTGAGCCGCTGCGCCTCCGCACACCGCACGGAGATCCCGATCAACGATACTTACGCTCTTCCACCCTTCATGCCCGCCCAATGGGGCCGTCCAATCGTCACCGCGCACCGCCTCGGGCCATGGCCATGTCCCGGTCTCGCCATCGTCATCGCCATCGGAGGAGCGCTCGTCAGGGCGCGTTCGGCTGCCTAAACTCAAGACGCATGGAGGAATCTCCAATGGAGGGTCGAAGACAGCAGTCTGAGAGTGTGGTAGTCACGTTGGTAGTACAGTATAGCCGAGTGAGCGACGCAACGGAGTGGCACCTGACAGTATTTGAAATGAATGCGCGCTCAGGCAGAAACTTTTCCAGGTGAGCAATCGCTCGTTTCCACAACGGACGAGATAGTCGCGTGCGATGTACATGCATAGACTCGCTCGGTAAGCGAGATTGGGGATTAGCCGTATCCGGAAACGAAAACGGAGTCCACAGCCAGCATGGCGGTGTCCCCGAGGCAGCAACCAGCGCTGTCAGCACATGGATCGGTCGGCGGGATCGGTAGGCGGTAAACCTCCGGGAACAAGACATGATTCCGCCCAAAAGGGAGATGATTGCATGTATTTCGTCCGTCGTCGCGATCGAGGTATAAGTTTTTCGTCGAGCTCGGGACGGTTACCCGTCTTTCCTGTGGTGTGGTTCCCTTGCCCACGCACCAGTGCAAGAAGCACATCCCATAAAACGACCATTTTGATACCCACTGTGTCTACCCGCGAATCATACCCACACCTAGAGGACGAGAAGCAGCAGGCTGTACGTTTCGCCTAGTTGGATACCTAGCTCCCTGATCATTTCCTATCGCGAGGACTGGGTCTCAGCATTGATCCACAGGAGACAAAATCACAAACTCACCTTCATCGCTTGATATCGCCGGACGTGCCCAACCATGGCGATCGTGCTCACCCAACCTCTGACCACCCGCGTCCATCGACCCTCGTTCACTCTGCATACATTAGTTCCGGACGGTGCACACGGAACTCCGTGTGCCGAATCACCTCGATTCGAAACATCGGTCATCACGGCCGCCGCCGGCAAATCACGGCTTCTTCCTTCATTTCCGGCCGAGCTCCACCTCGAAATCATCGACAGCATTGCTCGTCGCGTGGTTCGGTCACCGTGCCGAGACGAGCCCTATGACCCCGCAGACCTCGACACCCTCTGCACCTGTGCGCTTGTATGCAAGCTCTGGTTGAACACTGCGAGGAATGGGATATGGAAAGGCGTGCGGCTGAGTGGCCGGAAGAAGAGCATGGCGTTTGTCCGGTTACTACAGGCATATGCGCGCGAGCCGACCGACAGGAGTCCGAGGTGGACGATACCCAGTCTTGGACGCCATGTCGCGCATCTGTCCATCCGGGAGACACGCGGGAACGCCTGGGATCCAAAATGGCTGGACGATGCCCTCCCGCATCTCGCTGCACACCTCCCCCGTGTCCAAAGCCTTGAGATGGAGTGCATCGCTTGGGAATATCTCTCTTCCCGATCGCGCACGGCTTGTCTCCAGGCATTCAAGCATGCGAGAAATCTTACGCTGCGGGGATTCGTGTTCCACAAGACACGAGACATGTACGGCTTCCTCGGCGAGTTCACAGAGTTGGAGGTGCTCACACTCGATGGGGTGCAGTGCGCCAAGAAAAACACGCCGACGTGGCTCTTCGATGCTGCAGTGGATGGGGAGAGGGCTATTAAGCTGCCACCGGGGAGGTTGAAAGAAGCAGGGTTTAGAAATGTGCCTATGGAGCCTGTCCTGGAGTGGATCATGGCAGGTTCTGAGCACCAGCGGAAAGTGGGGAAGCATGGGCCTGGGATTACAAACATTAGAATGGGAGGGGTGGGTGTGACGGAGGCCAGCATCGTCGGGAGGTTTTTGAGAGGACTGGGGGACAGTCTAAGGAAGGTGCATATCGGATTTGAAACTGATTTCGTAGAGAGAGGGGGTGAGTGTCGGACAGTGAACGGTGTTGGGGTGTTGACTGACCGTGGACGGCGTGCAGATGCCCTGGTGAAGGAGATGGAACTCGCCGAAAACACGAACCTGGAAGAGTTCCACATCTTTGGACTTGTCGTGCCATCTCCACCGCCGGCAGACCCGTTTGAACAAGAACCGAGGCGGCCGCAACGCACGCTCGAGGCGCTCACATCGCTGCTTTCACAGATCCGGTCGCGGATGCGTGTGCTGTCGCTCGCGCTGTACCCAGCAGACCTGCGGGCGATGTCGGGGATCGATTTTGAAGGGCTGACGCAGGTGTTTGAGACGTGTGTGTGGTCTCATCTGGACGAGGTGCGGGTCGTCATCTCAAACAAGGGTGAATATGGACTTGGCATGCTCGTCAAGCAGCGCTTGAGGGTGTTGCACGAGCGGGGCGTGTTGAAAGTCAACGTCGGGTTTGACGAGCGAGAAGTCCTGTAGTACTAACTAATTAGAAACGCGCTAATAGACTTGCATTTAAATTCTCACGCATCCTTTGTCCCAACCATGGCTGACGCAGGTAAAGTTCATCCAGAATCCCATCGTGTTGATCTCACTCGTCCAAGGTTTCTTCAAGGGTACTTCTGCTGACCAGGACAGGCGCTTCTCCGACAAGGAGCTCAAGCTGCTCAAGTCAATCAAGTTCCCGCCAGAATTCGACAAAAAAGTGTGTCGTTTGCGTCCTTGCAGACCAACAACGTCCTTATTGTTTTCTTTTTTCTCAGGTGGACATGAAAAAAGTAAATTTGCAGGTCATAAAACCATGGATCGCCAAAAAGGTCACCGAGCTCGTTGGCTTCGAAGACGAGGTCGTCGTCGAGTATGCCATGGGCCTGCTCGAGGACCCGAATCACACCGTAAGCACCATGCCCTGTTTCCGTTGACCGTCTTTGAATCAGTTCGTGGTCGTGGTACAGACCCCCGACCCGAAAAAAATGCAAATCAACCTGACCGGTTTCCTTACGGCTTCTACCCCAGCCTTCATGACAGCGCTCTGGAACCTGCTGCTCGAGGCACAGGATTCACCCGCCGGGGTCCCAAAGACATTTGTAGAGGAAAAGAAGGAAGAAATGCGCAAGGCAAGGGCGACCGACCAACGTGCGTTTGGTGAAAGAGATCGTAGGGCTAGGTTGGACGAAATCCGAGAAAATGAAAGAGGCGAACGTGGTGACCGTGGTGGGAGGGGTAGGGGTAGGGGTAGGGGCCGTGGTCGCGGTGGCTTTGAGGGTGGTGGCAGAGGCAGAGACGGTGGCTGGGGTGGGCGAGGTGGCGGGGTATGTGTCCCTCGATGTTCAACATTCGAATTCACTAAATCTCATTTTCCTTCAGCGTCAAGGTCGTCGCTTTTCCTCGCGTTCTCCACCACCGCAACGCCGTCGCTCCCTATCTGGATCACCGTTCGATGCACGCAGTTCTCGCTCACCACCGCCGCCACCGTCCCATCGGCGTTCCCGCACACCCCAAAGATATAGTTCTCCACCGGCTCGCCGCTCTAGATCCCGCTCTCCCCCTCCTCAACGTCCACGTCGTCGTTACAGTCGCTCGCCCTCTCCTCGAAGGCGCCATCGCTCTCCTTCCGTGACCCCTCCTAGAGGCGGTTCCCGGTCCCGCTCACGGTCTCCTCCCCCCGCTCGAAGGCGAAGACGTTCCCCCTCCCGTTCTCGCTCTCCTCCAAGAAGGTTCAATGGCGGGAAGGACAGGCGCCGCGATAGTCGGAGCCCTCCGCCGCGCAGACGTCGCTTTTCTCGATCTCCAACACCACCCTCGAGTCGTTCACCTTCGCCTCCACCCCGGTACGGTCGTCGCCGAAGCCCAAGTCCTAGAGGCGGTCGCAAGGGTGGGCGCGACCGCTCATCTCGCTCTCGTACACCACCACCACCATCGCGTCGCCGAGATTCTAGGGAACGCGATAGAGCTGTGGAAGGGGTGCGTCGTGCTAGGCGAAGCCCGTCCCCGCTCCCAATGGACGTCGACAAGGCAGAAACGCACTCTAGGACACTCGATTCGGACCTCCCTCAGAATTCACGGGGTGAACTGAAGATCAAAGGTCAAGCGAACGCCGGCAAGTCGAGACGGGAAGACGTAGGAAAGCAGGTTCGTGATCTCATTTTCTTTCATGTTTAACTGCTAAGTTTTGTCTTCATGGAGTAGGGCAAGAGTGTCAAGGACGATGACGGTGCTGCTAAACATGAGTTAGCAAAACGCGAAAACGAATTAAAGGAGCGAGCTTTGAGGAACAAAGTGATCAGGACGAGAAAAGGCAGTGGAGGCGTCAGCGGTACGTCTGGTTGAGTCGTGCATGTGTTGTGGCCGGTATACTTTTCGTGTTTTCCACCCCTCGGTATCCCCGCTGATCGCTACGTATCACCTCGCTTCTCAAGGTAACCAGGACCAGTTGAAAGAAAGAACTCTTCTCTCCTGCCTGGCGAGTACCCCCGATATGTTTTTCTGTTTCTTCTCCCGTTTGTCTTTTGCTCAAGCCTATACACGATTTATAGCTGTTCCAGTGATTTCACCCCTCCCTACCAGTGCTTGTCGATTACTACGCCCCAATAAACTATATTTTGTGACTATTGCGAGTCATCGAGAATGCCAAGGATTTTCTCGACTGACGTCGTCTGACTACAGAGCCTCAAGCATGACCTTCTGATGTTTCTCTATCCCGCTGCCTGGAACGCATTTAAGGTGACGGCGGTCATCTTGGATTAGGTCTTTATCGCCACCTCTTGGCTCCGAATAATGACTTCTGGACATCACAACTATCTCGCATAGTCACGGCTACTCACCCTTGACGCTGAACTTTGGCGACGAAGCTCCTGGCTGTTTCGTCGGAGCTAATGGCTGGCGGCCGCTTAGTTTGTCCCCAGGCAAACGTCGTTTATTCAAGGTTGTTAGACCAACTGATGTCGTATCCCTTGGTAGATCCAATTAGTTGGAGCTGACTGAAGAACAAGCGGCTCAGAAAGAAGATTCCGCCATGGGTATCTTACGTGGGATTGGGTCGAGCTGTATGGATTGACAGATCGTAGGCATGCCTGACCGAGATCCAAGGTCCCCCCGCTCTGTCCCGCCCTTGCTATTCTCTTACAATTCTATGACAGCAAATGACTAAAACAATGGTTGTACACCAGTTATTCTCCTATTTTCGTCCTGTGTAATATTATTCGTGAGTGTCCCTCGATGGTCTCTTCTGTTCATCCCTCGCGCCACTGACAACGCCGTTGCCTCGATCATCACTTGCATTCCAAGATGAGCCACCTCGTGATAGCAACCCCAACGAGCATTTCACTCGATCGTCGCCGGTCAAGCACAGAGAGTAGCCCACTCACGAGAATCAACTCGGCGTTGGGTTACTCAGCATGGTACGAGCCATACTGAGT
>JBBPRK010000901.1:0-16747 GCA_038093075.1 Boletus patriciae
CTGTGAGGACATGCTGCGAGAAAACGGCGCATACATACGACATACTGCTCGGGACCGATCAACGCGTGCGTCAGAGGGTCGATGGGGTGCGCAGATACGTACTTGTTTCTTGTCAACAATACTGGCTGGGCGCACGCGCCGCACTTCTGCCCCGAGTGATTGTAATGCTTTCACCTTCTCTTCCGCGACATCGTCGGGCATGATGATGGCTTTCCCAGGAGGTAAGCAAGCAGGACCGCTAAAATCAGTGTGGGACATAGCTCACTCGTGTCATAACCCCTGCCAACGAGATAGCAGTTCGTTTCAACGATGGAAGAGACGATGGGGATTCCAGCATTACCTGGCTTTCGATATCGTCGCTATTGAAATCCCAGTAGATCCTACGGTCCCCTCAAATATTCGGGAGCCAGTATTTGGGTGCAACAATCCTTGTCGTTCAGCATCTTGGATCACTGTCACGGACGCGTAAGCCCTCTCAAGGTCGCTGCGCATACATACAGCGAGAATTCTCACTTCGCAAAGCAACGCGATCCTTGACACTACCTCCCGGATTCAGAAACTGGGTACAGACTGAATTCAGTCATTGCTTTCGGTCGAGAGATACACTGGGAGTCCCACCTCAGCCTTGCCCAGGATCTCCACTCCAAGCGCATCGCTCAACGAGTTGATTCTCACCAACGGCGTGTTTCCTGGTCCGTTGAACAGCGTATGCGTCGACAATCAAACCCTCCACTAGTGACATGACACTAAGAAAAGGAGACAAACCGATTAGTCCGGTCACTCCGCGAACAATTTCATCGCTCCTCAGCTCGATAGGTCGTGATGAGGTCTGTTTCTCTAGCCTTTCCTGTCTTCTGCGCTCGGAACAGTACTGTGCTATGGAGGTTGCTGAGAGGGAGAGCGTGAACCCAATCAAAATTCCATAGGATACTTGGCGGATAGCAGTGTTTGGCAGCTGGAAGAAAGCCTCGATGTTGGGGAACTTCATGAGGGATAGAATGCAACATCCAGCCAGGTCCTCAGGGGATCAAATACATGACCTTGTGCATGGGAAGAGCAACAATAACCGAATCAGACAAGCAAACAAATCACATTCCAAGGTCCAGGCGTTCAGGTTGGCTCCAATGAAACAGATCTTTTACACAAGGAGACATGAATTACAATTGAACATACATGAAGGCATAGTACAATAAACATAAAGAAGATCCATCAGACAGACGCTCAACTCGCTGGCTCCGACTCACCGAGCTGCAAGCAGCCCGGCAAAGCGCAGAACCAAACGTCCTCGAGATCCCACCGAGGTGGAGACCATGTTCTCTGTCGAACGAGCGAGCGCGGATGTCATCGAATGGATTTGAAGGATGTGGCATGTGTAAACATGCGAGACTCGAGTTAGTTTCTATAAAATAGATCCTAGCTGAGTATGTTCTGAGGATTCAAATTGTCGAGACGCGGACTATATACGTTTTTTCGTTGGTCCGTGCGCTGGTACACGTGACCGGTTGCCGCCACGTCAACAACGGGAAAGGAACACGTCCCTGTTTCATATTTCCTTTGTAGATGCCAATGTGAGAGTCTCAACTTGCAAGTTGCAGCTGTTGTTACAATTGCCGTTCACTTGAGCGATATGTGCAAAGACTCTGAATGTTTTGGTGGGTTTTGACCAAGATGATGACAAGGTCTCCCGCTGTCCGCTCCGTCATTGATAACCTCCGTCACCTATCGACATCGAGCATGGTGACCTCGGCCGAGAAGCAGAAATTCTTCTTGACGCACAAGAAATATGCCGTCGTCGGCGCGTCGACAGACCAGTCGAAATGGGGGACAAAGGTACTATTTAACCACACTCGTGGATGCTTCCTTGATGAATGAGCCCCTCTTCCAGATTCTTCAGTGGTATATTGCGAGGGACAGGGATGTAACACCGGTGCATCTGGTCTGTCCGATTTGAACACTCATTGGTTTAGGTTCCTTTCTCATTCCGCCCTCGCAGACGAACAGCGAGTTAGAGGGGCACAAGACGGTCAAGTCAATTGACGAACTGCCTTCGCCCACTGAAACTGCACTCAGCATCGTAACTCCTGGCAAGGTTTGTCACATTCAATGTCGGTATTATCAGTTGTGACTCTTCTCACTCTGCGTCGTGTAAAGGTCACCATCAAGTTGTTGGAACAGGCTAAAGCCAAGGGCATCCCTGCTATCTGGATTCAGCCCGGAGGATCCGACCAGGCTTGCGCAGACTATATCACGAACAACGGAATGGCAGACTATGTGGTCTGGCAAGGAGAATGTTTGTGGCGAGATGGTGATGGTGTACTTCGCACCATGGCTCATGAACGTACATCAATGTAACGCTATACGCATGTGTCCTAGTTATCTGGTGAGTGTATGTAAACCCGTTCCGAGTCACTGTAATTACCTGACGTCTTAGACCAGTTTGCCTTTATATTGCCAATAGGAAAGGTTCGCTTCGCCGGTGTTATCTGCGGTCCTTGTTGGAAAGCGCATGCCTGCCTGCCCTGTTGAAGGTTCAAAATCGTCAATACCTTCCAACAGTGCTGACTCTTTTGACTCGACTTGCAATCCTCGAAGCTTCATGATAAGGGGGCGAGTCGTATAATGTTTGGATCTATGCTCCAAGCCGTTGACCGACATTTCCATGGATTCTCGGATTTACTCTGTATACACCACCCATGCCCGAACGATATTTGGTGTTATCTATAGATATCCTCTCACGGAATTTCCCGCTTCTATCTTGCCTTCCGCCCAATGTTTGATCAGTACACCCGCGATGGCAGTAGTAGGGGGCATCTTGAAGAGTGCTTCTGCCTTGACAACGGTGTCAGTTCCGGATTGAGCCTTTGGTTTGTCTTCCGTCGTTGAAGCGATCTTATCACTGGTTGCGCTAGATGCCGCGTTAAGGGAAGCCAGAACTTCTTCGCGGGTGTACCACTTGGCGTCTGAGAAAAGAAAACCAACAGCGCATCAGCGAGGAAATTCTTGCGCTATATCGGAACTGGTCACCTTCTAGTTCGTTGTCTAGATCCGTGCGGATCGGTTGAGCAGGGTCTGCTGTGGCATAGAAGCCCAACATAAGATTGGCAGGAAATGGCTTTCGAAGGATCGCAAAATGATCGTTAACACTGAGAGCCGACGCGTCTGGTATGGAGACAGATGCCACGCTTACCCATGGTTGCCCAGAGTGGTATTGGATATTCCAAACTTTCACGCCGGCTTCTTCCCACATTTCGCGTCGCACCGCGTCCTCGTACGATTCCCCGGGTTCGACGAAGCCTGCCAAAGCAGAGTAGAACTTCGGCGGGAACCGTTTCTGTAGGGGTCCTCAATGTGACGTTCGGGTCAGGACGGGAACAACCCAACATACATTCCTGCCAAGGATGATCTTGTCTCCGGTTTCATTCGTGACCAGCATGATCACGACGGGGTCAGTCCTCGGATGGCTAAAATTTTGCAATCCGCGCCTTCCCAGCCTAGTCAGAGTTTGTTTCCATAAATTGGGTTCGGACCAACCCTGATGGACAGGGCTTCTTGCCCGTGTCATCGGCCCATGGTAGTAGGGTGGTACATAAAAGCTTCCAACCTGCCCAGATAGAGTAGGATGGAGAACCGCAAGTGGGGCAGAACTACATCACAGAAATTAGCCAAGATGATCAGCAGGAAGCAATAGATGTACAACGTGCCCTGTTCCTGTCATTCCAGTCTACCATGCTCCGGGCGTTGGCAAAAACGGCGGCAAAAAACAGATCCAAGGCTCCCATGGCTGTTCTGGGGTCGGTGAAAGCCAACTTTCCATCGGTCTTTGCAAGTTCAGAGTTCTGAACGACTTCATCTACCTTGTCTTCTTCGAGATCGGCAACATCGACAGAGAAGTATGGGGTACCATCGATGTTGGCAACAGCGGCCTCTGGCTCCTTAAAGTCTGAAGAAGGTAATGCAGAAGCCGTCGTCGGATCACGCTCCTCTAGACCGAGGAAGACGACGCGTGGACCATGAAGCCGGGCAGCCTCGAGGACGGGCGTCTCCTCCGTGCTTGACTCTCCGGGATTCTGACCCTGACCAAAGAACGGATCGGGGCCCAGCAAGGATTTGACATCATTGGTCGTCAACAGCGCCAATGTGCGTTTCTCCGTGTTGGGGTTCGTGGCGAGCAATGGCATGCCACCTTTGAATAAGATCCACCGCGTCGCTGGGGATGCGACGACTGCATTCAAGAACACTTGCGAGGGTCGCAACCATGAGAGCCGGTTCAGTGGGGATCCACCCATGAAATTCACGAAACTTCATGTCGTCAACGGCGCACCAACATGGTGTTGAAATCCACCTGAAACTCACTTTTCGCCCATCTTGTTCGAGATCCTGCGGATAGACCAGAAAACAAGGGGGTTGTAATATCCGTTGTTGCGAGCTCGAAATGCTGCGCACTTGCTCAGCAACGCCATGTGGCCATGGAGATCATATCTGGGTATTTAAAACGCACATGCTACGTTTTCCTCACGCGCTGTGGTCAGCGGGCCAGTTATATTTGGTTGCGGTGTGTCTCGGTCGCAGTACTTGGTCTCCGCGAGGATAAAAAGTCGGAGAACGGCAATGGCGCATTGCTGTGCTTTCGTGATGACTTGGAGAGGGAATAACTCCAACTTTGACGCTCGCGATTGTCCCTTTACCCCGCAGTCGTTACCAGACAGCGGATCTATCAATTCAGCTTCCTTCTGCTAGTGGCATGGGAGTCAAGGTTCTCTCCTTACCCCCATTGGACAGGAACTTCCCGAACCAATTAACCCGATTTTCCCGTCGCCGGATCTTCAGAATTTTGAATGTCGTATCCAACCCCATTGCACGTTGAAATGCATACATAGTCCGTGGAGTCTTGTCAAAATGCTCTCATGTGCGGAAATGCAAATTTACGTGGTGAAGTGCCAGTCCTCAAGCTCCCTTTGCTTCCTTATCCGAGACAAGGCAGATTAGTTGATTCTGAACATTGTCCCTGCCATAACGAGGGAACAATGGCTGAGACATGGACCGGGTTCTCTTCCTGCATATTTCGAGGTTACGCGGCGGATCTTTGACATATGTGCAAATGGTCCATGCTCAAGCGCCATACGACGCCGCATGGTCTCGGCCTGGTGGTTTAAGGCATTGTGAATGCTGCGCTCAAGACGGAAGGGCCATGCGCCGTGCCTCCCCGCAAGTTCATCCGAGCGTCCGTTGCCATACCCGTGGTTTCAAATCCGTTCGCCCGTGCGCACTGACTCAGGGGGGCAGTACGCCGGGATATCGCAGGTCATTCATGAAAACTCCACTCCCTTGCGGTGATACGGGCGCGTCTCAAAAACGGTGCACAATGGGGAATGTTTTGGGCTTATTTCGCTTGCAATCTGGAATTTAAACGCGTCACCGAAGGAATGAATGAGCGTTACGTCCCCGACCGCCCTTGAAACTACCTGTTATGGCAATTCGTTTGTTCGCTACCCATTTCTGGATCCCATCGCGAAGGTTGCAGGGGCTCCTGTCGCAGGGGACCCCAAGTTCCAGCGCAGAAGGCAGATTCTTATTCTGACCGGTTTTTCTCCCGTATCCTTCAACTTTCCTTAATAGGAACGCAAACAATGGTGGCTTGCCCTCCAAGGTTGACGAAATGCCCTGCTCTCCCGGGATGGGTTTTAAATGTAAGAGAATAAGATTAGGTCGTCGTTCAAACCTTGCATAAAGAGACGTCCCTCGGACCCTGCCCTATCCCACTGCATGAACCTTGAGCTGCCGTACGCCCGTTTTTGTTACTTCGGTTGTTGTCGCCTTGGGATTTTCTGATCATGAGTACGTTTCCCCACCTCTAGCATGCGATGACGTCCGACATGCCCCGCCCCAAACCAGACGGGAATAGAGGACACCGTTTCCACGAGTCCGTTATCACACCCACTCAAGCTATCGCAGAGGCATGGCAACGTGAATCGCCACAGAACCAGGAATTCTGGCGGCAAGCAGAGGCAAAACGGAGAGAACAATATTTAGCACCAAGACCACCGCGGCCACGACTTGCCAGTGGTTCTGGCAGCAAAATGTAGCTCTGGTCTATTGCATGTAGCACCCTGAGGTGAGTTATGGGTGCCTCGCGTTCGCTCTTCCACTACTGATCGTCTGCTACCAGTTTCGCATTCATTCATGTAAATATTGACATTTGGCTTAAGCGATACCACCCTCAACTACTGTACAACATGGTTGCTTGATAGACCAAGTGACGTTCGAATTGGGCATGTACAAGGACTGTGTGCCTTGATTGGGGAGACGACAAAATGATACAATATTTATGTTATTAGGTGTTGATACAACGCAAAAAAAATAGATAGGATCATTGTCCTGATGAGGCTGCAGATGCTTGAGTGATAGCTGAACTGAGCGTATCATTATTTTCGTCCAAGTCATGTGGCTCTTCGTCATCATCGTCCTCCTCGTCTTCCTCCTCCAAGGCGGCTTCGGCTTCGGCTTGTGCCTGCGCAGCTGACGCGGCGTTGGCAATGGCTTGCTCGAGCAATTTTGTCTGGTCTTCCGACAAACCGTAGAGAGACAGTTGAGGTGCGGGAACCGCACTCTCACGTCGCGTTCCGTTCACCACGGACTGGGCGGAAGCAAGCGCCATAGGAGGTTTGTCATTAGGGTGGGAGGACCCTTCAGGGTGCACTCCGCTATCACCGGCAAGGCCCATACCCTGGATCTGGCCTTGAGGAGCGAAATTCTGCATCTGCGCACGAGCAATGACGCTTGCCAAGGTCGCTTGCCCGCCAGTTGGGTCGAGGTGCAATGAAGGGGCTGCATGATCAGTACCAAGCGCAGACGACACGTGTCCCTGCAACGTTGCATGGAGGCTGAGCACAGCGGCCTGGATCTGTCTGATGACATCACCGTGCACCTCCCCGTCCTCCATATGTCCGTCTTCTCCGTGGCCATAGTATGCCATAGCGGTTCCACTGCCTGCGACGATATCCGCCCACATCCTCGTGCGCCGACCCTCCCGCACCGCGTCGTCATCGCCTTTACCCAATGCCACCTCCTTGATCGCAGCGCTGACGCAGATTTCTCCTTTGCCGCCGCGTGCAGCGCTGCTATTTTTATGTCGCTTGATTGCATCTCGACGCGAGAACATCTTGTCGCAACCAGCACATTGCCAGGCTTTCTTTTCGTGGAGTTTTGCGTGACGCTTGAGGTCATGGTTACGTGCAAACGACGCAGGACAAGCGGCGCAACGGAATGGGCGGTGTACAGCATGAACACGCTGGTGTGCTCGTAGGCTGTAAAGCCTTGCGAATATCTTGCGGCAACCGGGCATGAGACAAGGGTAGACGGCTGTGCCAATATCATGGAACGGAACGGACGGATTGGGATGGGTGCCTTGCGAAGTCCAGGGGTGGGAGTGGGGCGCGGAACCTGGAGCCTGCTGGATGGTATGGTTTGGGGTTGCTGTAGGGCCAATCTGAATACCACTGAGCACACCGAGGACCTGAATCAAACCACCAATCTCTTGCAACGCATTCAGTTCCGGACCACCTCCAGCAGATGATGTCATAGAAAAAAGGAACAGTTGATGAAGGTGCAGTTGGACGGAAGATATGACCGACGGATCAAGCGAACCATCGGTTGGAGAGTTGGTGGTGAGAGCGTTGGAGACAATTTTGACAGCTTCGGTTATTTGCCGCTGTAGGTCGTGATATACGACATTCGGCCGTTTGAGAGCGCGGGCATCGTTTTGCCGTTCTTCCTCTTCGCTCTCGTCGCGTTTACGCTTGCCCTTGTCAAGTTGCATTGCAGGGGCATTTGAATGGCGCATTGTTGCGAAGAGCGTGTCGGAGCGGGCCAACGACACTAGGATGGGCGTCAAAGGTTTGGCAAGTTCTTTTGAGATGGATCCGGCGCGAACAACCTGGCCAAGGACGTTCAATACATTGTCGTTGTTGGTCCCCGGAACGACAGCTGATGCCAACGTGGAGTAGGCAAGTTTGTCGTTCGCCGTGATTGCAAGAATACCCTTCATAGTCTGCAGCGCTGCATCTTGTTTCTTCGACAGACTGGCCTTGGGACCAGAGACACCATGCTCGCCCGGAAGGGCTGTGATGCGGGATGCGAGCGGTTGTGCGCTTGGGATGGCTTGTGCAGCCTGCGCCTTGCTGATGTCTGCCCAAAGCTGCTCCTTCAGGCGACGCGCTATCTCCTCTGCCTCTTTTTCATCCTCATCCTCGTCCTCGTCTTCTTCTTCCTCATACTCTTCATCCCCGACATTCGTGCCGTCCTCTGCTGCAGCTCCCGCACTTGCTGTATCAATGACGCGGGAAGTCGCGTCGTTCCCGACAGTCTGTTCTGCGACAACGTCTGTCATCCTCGAATACTGTCAGCGAAAAGATTTCATGGATTGTGTTCGTGGGTCGTCCGATCATACCAGTCGGGAAATATCCGCCCGAGTATGAACTCCGAAACAGGAAGGCGATGACAGGTCACGTGCTATCCGAATCCAACAGATATTACGTAAAATTGGAAGCGATTTTCAATATCCGCGAATATGCGATAACGAGCAGGTTTTGCCCCGTCGCGTTACGGACGGCGAAAGACCAACACACTATTTTTCCGTTGAAAGAGTTTCTCAGAATACCGGGGCAACATGGCAGGTAATACCCTCAAGGATTTGACCGCTGGAACGGCTGGCGGAATCGCTCAGGTGGGTGATACATGTTCCGCGGACGAGTCAGATGCTGAATTCTCTTCCGCCGAGACAGGTGCTCGTCGGACAACCGTTTGACATCGTGAAAGTGGTCAGTGCATGGGGGTTTCCTCAGTCGAATGCACGAGCTTTATGTCTTTGCATCCCAGCGAATGCAAACGTCAGCTAAAGGAACCTACACTGGCATGCTGCAATGTGCTGGTGGGATCCTGAAGAATGAGGGACCGTTGGCGTTCTACAAGGTCGGGTCCGCCTAGAATAAAATAAAGAGGCATCTGACAACGTTCTAGGGCACGCTCACGCCTCTACTAGGTATCGGACTTTGTGTGTCCATACAGTTTGGTGCATTAGAGTACACGAAGAGAGTATTCGCAGAACACAATCTAGCTAACGGGAAGGGGGGCGAAGGAGGCAAAACCCTCGGATCAGGTCAACTGTTTACAGCGGGTGTTACTGCTGGTCTTGCGAATGGCTTCGTGTCTGGTCCAGTTGAACACATCAGAATCCGTACGTATTTCGGGTGATCGGGTCGATCGACCATCTCACGGGACATTGCAGGACTACAAACTCAATCTAATACAAATCCAACGTATAACGGTCCCTTCGACGCCATCAAGAAGATATACTCACAAAATGGGATTCGCGGCATCTTCAAAGGCCAATGCGTAACGTTCCTCCGTGAAGCTGCCGGTTATGGAATTTATTTCATGGCGTATGAGAAACTAGTTCAACGCGAAATGTCGCAAAAAGGCATCCGCCGTGAGCAAATAAGCCCTGTCAACGCCGTTCTCTATGGCGCAACTGCTGGATATGCGGTAAGCCCCCTCCTCAAAGCATCATACACTTTAGCTCATTGGTTTGTTTGTAGCTGTGGGCAGTAATATATCCCATAGACATGATTAAATCTCGAATGCAAACCGACGGGTTCACTCCATCGACTGGTCAGAAGTATTCCTCTGCTCGGGATTGCGTGCGCAAGGTTTGGCGAACGGAAGGTATCGCTACATTCACGCGTGGACTCGGTCCAACCCTTATCCGGTCAGTAAAACCTCCGCATTATAGCTCAACCGACTGACATCGGCAATGTAGTTCTCCATTTGCAAATGGAGCAACCTTCCTTGGCTTTGAGCTGGCAAGTCGGGTTCTTTACTCATGATTAATCGCTGGGATGGCCCGGATGTGCCGCTCCCTTTCTAGATAGCCCGTTTAACACTGGGAATTAGAGGATGATATAGCTGGGTTGCTTGATTCACATGTATATACCACTGCCGACTCATCCTTGGAAGAAATGAATTTTCTGTACGCTGTATCGGGTTCTTCGACGCTGCTACATCTTGTCTGCGATAGCATGCCCGATGCTGGACAGGGGGTCAACTTTAAGTGGAGTATCGTGACGTGCCGCATTAATACAAGATGTTTGCTTGCCAGCGAAGCACGCTCCTAGGTCCGTGGATCTGGAGTAGGCGGGTATCCAAGCCAACCAACCATGCCTGACAGCATCAGAAGGTGGCCATCAACCAATACACGATACGATACGAATCGTCCCCTGTTTCACGTCATGGAGACTGAGGTGGTGGCGGCACAGTAATATCATGCCTCACAGCTGGAGATCCAAATCAGTGATGAAACCATTAAAGGAACGATGATACCCACGACCACTATTTTGAGAACGACCTTGACTCAGCGATGTTCCAACGAAGATGGCGCTTGGGGCAATGATAGTGTCTTTGAAGACGATCTTAATACCGGTACTTTTAGAGCATGACGTCGTTGGCGGGGATGTTTGGGATGTGGTACTGTGATCCGATATCTCGTTTTCCGCTGGTGCTTGGGAGGCCCGCGAAGTCGCAGGGTCAAGAGTACCACCCATAACTACGGTGTCGACGATATGTAGAAAAAAACATCATCCAAGTCATGACGAGGATTTATGCGCAAATCATGGAACCAGGCTTATCGTCGCTGTATTCTGAGTTAAGGGTGTAAGATCGCGAGGCGATGCGTATGGACGCGGAGTTCCCGAGTCGACTCTGACCCTGGGGTAAATACTACAGCAACTTCGGCGACCGGAAGTGGCAGGAAATGATCCACCAATCATGCAATGGTCCTGTCGATACCTGATGCTGCACCGTAAATCCCGTACTCATTCTTGGTTATTGGGATTCCGGAATCTCCTCGTGATGGCAGATAGGTGGGAGGAGGTCGTGGCCTTGGTGGAGGGAGATCTCATGTTCATACCAAATTAACTTTTGTATTTTTTATTCTGGTGGGCGTGAAAGCAATGTGTTCGGTAATCGATGCACAAATATGGATCCACATTGGACCCCCGTGGACCGACATCCGTTGCGGAGCTGTATTTGAGTCGCATGAAGGATTGGGGCTGCTAGACACAGCTCCCTACAGGTGCACCAGGATGTGTTGGGGGTAATGCACCCCTTTGATCATGCCAACTGACGACCCTCAGACGATGCTCCTCACATCAGACCTTGGATCAGTTGGAAATTATGATCCGACACTCCCCCTTCGAGCGATGGTCACGGACAAGGAATCCTTGCTTGCGGGTCGTTTATATCTTCGAGCGGCCTTGGACGAAATGATCAACATTCGTACTATGTCAAAAAGGTTGCATGAAGATCATCATGATCTTCTCCGAGATACGAGAGCCCAGTATGACCAGTAAGTAAATTAGCAAGGCTTGTTTCAGGTTGTAACCTTTTTTGACTCCAGCTTGCTACGGCAGCAGACCGAGCTTGAATTATTTAAGAGGCAAAACTGGATACACAAGCTCTTTAAATTGAAACCAGTAAAGCGCGCGGAACGAACATTCGCTAGCGATGCCCGGGAGCTCTGGGACTCGACCGCGGTAGTACCCCTTGTAATAAAGTCTTGAGATGGAAGAAGCTAATGATGACGATAGACAACCTCCGACAAGATGAGGGGAGCCTTGTTATCAACCCCCTTGACAGATCTCGCTCCAGTTAAAAGTATGTGTTCATTACGATGAATTACGAGCGTCGTTCGAGCAGCAGGTGTAGGCGAATATGTCAACAAGGACGAATGAGTTTCGGGTCTGGCACTGACCGTGAATGGCCCTGTTACCCAGGAAGCAATCGACACTGCGAGAAGCGGCATCCATTCTGGCATCTGCAAATCGCCTCCCCGATCCAATCCCTCCCGAGAGTCAACATGGACAAACCTCGAGTAGTAAGCTAACGATATCCCAACCAATCATTTGCTGATCGTGTGTCTACTACGGCTGGACCTTAGCTAGTACAGGGACAACGCTTGTGGAGGAGCAGTTATCGTTTACCCAAAGAATTATCACTACCTCACCCAGTAGCCCTCACTCGGCCTCCCGTTTCCGTCATATCAATCTCAACATCAATTACACCGTTGTTGACAGTATGGTCAGCACTGCTCCAGGATCGACCATCAACGACAATGGCTCTGGAAATAGAGGTTCAGGTATAGGCTTTGTCCAGCAAGGGTTAGTCCCACGTTGACCATGCTACTTGGGATCTATAGACCATCGTTCCTTTGTGAACAGCACGCCATCCCAGACACTAATTTCCATCCCAGTTAAATATACTTCCACCCTACATTACAGCAATGTGATTACTTCCAGAATTAGGTGTGATGGAAAATTCGTGTGGTCGATTTGTCCATATGCACGCGGGGAATAGGTGGCGACTGAGGTGTTCACATGGCGAGCGGAATAATTCAATCGAGAATCAATCCTGCCTTGTCCCTTCTCACCTCTGGAATTCGCACTACTAAAAATCATCATGATCACACCGTTACTTGCATAAACCCGAGTAGTTTGCCATTGACCAGAGGATGGTCGGCACCCTTGCGGAGGCGAGACTGGCCCTGCTCGAATGTCCAGGTCACTTGCTGGTCGTCAAAACTCTGGTTCAGATCCCGTCCCCTCCTCCCCACCTCCCGAGCCCCGAGTCCCGAGTCCCGAGTCCCGAGTCCCAAGTCCCCCTCTTCGTTTCGACAAACGTAAAAGGCCGGGAGTACCGCTGCCCCTGTTATCGTGCAATATAGACTCTGGGTGGTTGGTTTGCCATGCGCTCGGACTCATCCTCTCAATTGCACAAATTGCACAAACGGTGAATACATACTTGTCTCTTTGCTCTATCGACGGCCAACCCCCTATCATTCATTAGGTCGCCTCGAATATCAAGCCCACTATGTGGTGGTCGTGGTGGAATTTAGCTCGATTTTACGAACACAACAAACTTATATCTGATATAAAGAAAGTTTGTAACACTCTCAACGAATAATCGCTCCAGTCCTTGGTACCGGCCCGGTTTTCCAACCCGCCACGCCATTTGGATCGCTGCCGTAAACACCTAGGTCAATGGTGTCTAGGCAGGAATGAAAACGGGGGGCTCTGAATCGACTGGGGTGTTCCTCACACGCTCGTGGTGTCCCTTGGAGTGCGTCCATGTCGTTTTCCGCTCCAGTGTTGGTCTGAACATTAGTAGGCGATGTCAGGCTGGATGCTTCCCTAGTTTGGAGGGTACCATCCGCCAGGGGGGCGTGGAAATTCCTAAGGCTAGTACATGTTGTGCATTGCGAGAACCTATACCACGGCCGACTCACCCCTGGAAGAAATGAAGTTCCTGTTGTACGCTGTATTTGGGTTCTTGGGTGCTGCTCTTGTCTACGGGCGCCATAACACGCCCGATGCTGGACAATAAGTGGAGTACCGTGACGTGCCGCATTAATACAAGATGTTTGCTTGACACCGAAGTACGCTCCTAGGTCCGTGGATCTGGAGTAGGCGGGTATCCAAGCCAACCAACCATGCCTGACAGCACCAGAAGGTTGCCTTTAACCAACACACAATACGATACGGATCGTCCCCTGTTTCACGTCACGGAGACTGAGGTGGTGGCGGCACAGTAACATCATGCCTCACAGCTGGAGATCCAAATCAGTGATGAAACCATTAAAGGAACGGTGATACTCACGACCGCTATTTTGAGAACGACCTTGACTCAGCGATGTTCCAACGAAGATGGCGCTTGGGGCAATGATAGTGTCTTTGAGGACGATCTTAATACCGGTACTTTTAGAGCATGACGTCGTTGGCGGGGATGTTTGGGATGTGGTACTGTGACCTGATATCTCATTTTCCGCTGGTGCTTGGGACGCTTGCGAAGTCGCAGGGTCAAGAGTACCACCCATAACTACGGTGTCGACGATATGTAGGGAAAACGCAACCTAAATGTAGGAAGGACGCACGCGTGTTCAACTGATCCAGTAATTTCTTAACCTCTGACACATTGGCATTCGAGGTGAATGCATGAGATATGCCTGCCATTGTTCTTTCCAAGTCGGGTACCTTATCTGGGTCAACGTCCGAGGTAACCATCCCCTGAATAGTGGGTATCGCTGGCGAATTCTCTGGAACACATTATAAGAAATTTGGTTACGATGAGGACCGGGGTGTGGAAGCATACCACTGACAGGTCGCTCCTCTTCGCGAGTTGACACTGGTTCGGATAGGCTGGCCAGTGGTAAAGGGAGGGCATGGGGTGTTCTCAGCAGGTGTTCGTCGTTCTGTGAGGTGCATTGATTGTCTGCTTTAGCTCTGGATGTCGAACGCTCGTGCGCCCTCGAACCTCCTTCCTCCTCGATCGACGCAATTCGCATTTGCATCAGTGACCTGGTCTTCACCAACAGACTCAATAGTCGATGTTGGAGAAACCCTCAACATACCCTCGTCTCGATGTACAGCAACTTGGCTGCTTTGTAGAATATCTTTACGGCTCGGTAGTTCGCGAACTCTTTGAGTGGATTCTGGGTTTTTGTACGGTTTTCCAGCCGGATTTTCTCCTGCTTTAGTCTATCACAGATGAATCAAGATGTTGGCCGTGGACAGAATGATGCACGAACTCGGTGTATCTGAGTTGCGTCGTCTTGGCGAAGTCCTTGCTTTGCTCGGGACTCGTGCACATTGAAGCTGTGCTGAGCACTTCCTCAACAGTAGCATTGAGAAAGCACTCCCCTAATGCGAGTGCCTCTGATTTGCTCAAAGACAGCGGGAAGATTGAACAGTGAAACGAGTCAGCAGTAAGACGATTTGCCATGGTACGTTTGCGAGCAAGACAGATGCTGGGGAGCGGTATCGATTGCAGGACCTAAATATGTGGGCTGTCCCGTGTGCAACAAAAGGGTTGTCCTGGCTGTGGATGGGCATTATTGTCTTCGGATTTTACGGAATTGGCAAATATTCCCGATGCCTCAAAGCTGTTCAGGTAATTTTGTGGGAGACCATCCTGTGGACAGTGCACCTGACTGGGGAGAAGGCGTTTTTGAAAACATTTTCAAGGCAAACGCTTCATGAGTGGGGATATTTTTATGAATACACCGGACACCACAAAGAGTCGATCATACATACCCAGTACAATTGCATTTCGGGGTTTGAGCAACTGCTCTCTCTGGATCGCTCGCACGAAGGCGTTCTTGGGAGAGCCCCGATTGGTCGAGAACCAGGTAACCGTAACCGAGCTCAACAAGGCATCAACAATGAGTTTCCATACCTGGTGACATTTGATCAACTGGCTGGGACTCGCTGGTCAACTTGAACGTCTAACCCCGCGGGCCCTGAAGGCCTGACAGCTGTGTGTTTGTATGGGTCCTTGTTCATCCACCCTCCTTTGAGTAATGGAGGCTGGTTGATAGCTTCATCGCTTTCTTCTTCTTAGTTGTTCATATGGTAACTCGGAACTTTGCTTGGTGCGTTCTATGATAGACACAGCTCACCCTGTTCACCAGGAGCAAGATTGCGATGCGTGGCGTAGAGTGTGAGAGCTCCTCGCTTTCGAAATTCGGAAGCAATACCTACTCCTCCTGAAAAGCCGGACAGCAGAGAAATGTAGTGGCACGATCGCTGCGAACAGCTGAAAGTTCGGGGATACGTCCTGCGTCCCCGATCCGCACCCAACTGGGTTCCATTCTGGATGAACACGAAAAGAAAAGTTGAACGATTTTCATCCGAGTCATGACGAGGATTCAAGTATGCGAAACAGGCTCATCATGTAAGGGGTCGTTGACATTATATTCTTAGGGGTGTAAGATCGCGAGGCGATGCGTATGCACGCGCAGTTCCCAAGTCGACTCTGACCCCGGGGTAAATACAGCAACTTCGGCGACCGAAAGTGGCGAAGAAGGTCAAGGAAAGATCTACCAATCAATGGTCCTGTCGATACCTGATGTTGCACCGTAAATTTCGTACTCATTCCTAGTTATTGGGATTCCGGAATCTCCTCATGACGGAGATAGGTGGGAGATCTCATGTTCATACCAAGTTTATTTTTGTATTTTTGATTCTGCTGTGAAGCTGGGCGTGAAACACATTTCGAGGGCGTCCCTAAAATGGCCGGTTTGGGTCTTAGTTTGTCCAGAAAGTGTGGGAATCCGAAAAGCTGGCTGTCCGGCCGTCTCGGTCCGGCCGGGTCTGTCCGCGTCCGGCAGAGTTGGACGACTCTGGCTACGTCCGCCTCTGTCCGGCCAAAAAAAATGACATCATAAGTAGTATACCATTGCCTGCACGATATAAGTACAGTGAACGACGGGCGTTGTCATTCCCCATTCTTCTTCCCCCCTTCTCTCTTATCCATTTTTCTTCTGTTCGTTTCTGTCCCTTATAATTTATTGGTACTGACGCATCTCGCCAAGTGTATCATCGCTAATCTAATCATAGATTCCTGCATTATGGATAACGACACCCCAGCCACCCTCCCTCCATCGCCGCAGCTCACCACGTCCTCGTGGGACGAGCAAGTCCTTGCCTTCCGCCTCGCCCAGCCAAAGCCCGACATAGAACTTGTCTGTCACGGTTGTGCTGAACCTGTTCGCTGGCGGCGCTGCAAATCTAACAAAAACAAGAATGAGAACCGGTGGATGGCCATAGTAAGTGCGCGATAACGTGTCCTTTGTCCTTTGCAATAACATGAGAGTGACAGTGCCGCCGGCTTAACGCACGCACCGGGACTACCTGTTCCTTCT
>JBBPRK010000902.1:0-16730 GCA_038093075.1 Boletus patriciae
GACTTGGTGAAAATTTCGACCCACCTTGTATTGTACTCATATACTTCCGTGAACCTAGCATTGACGAACCTATATGGTATAACGGTTAGACGTGTCTGGACTTACCGTTTTTGGAAGTCGCGAGTTCGATTCCCCAACCTCAACGAATTTTAGGATACTTGTTTACCTTTACTTGACCACTTAAATACTTAAATCACTTACTGCTACTTGAAGTACTTATAATGCTTGTCTAACTGTGATAAGTGCTGTTAAGCAAGTTAAGTAATGTGCAAATTTCCTGATGCAGAGAGAAACGAACAGCCTCAACCCCCCATCATGTTGTACTCATGTTGTAGATGGGTTTGCCAGTAGTTGCACTCCAGAAACGAACGGTTCTATCCCGGGACGCGCTCGCAAGGATCGAGGATCGATCCACCTGGGGAAAGGGGGAGGTATGATGCCTGTCCACGGAAGTTCAAATTCAGTTTGTTCTCCTGCATCGGAGTTCCAACAGCGAACCGTTTGGTCGTGGGAGCCAGAAAAGAGCCTGCTGCCATTGGGTGTCCAAACTTGGTGGACTTCTTCTCGATGCGAGTGTCTGACCTGTCTCCCTCCCATGGTGTAAAAGGTCACAGCCCGATCATCGGGCGAGATGGCAACGATGGGGTGGCTTTCCGGGTGAGTCCATTCATTGACAAGTTCGTGCGATTCAACGTCCCACACTTTGATCACCCCATTGTCGTCACCGCTGATGATCTTGGTGCCCCTCCGGGTTACCACAAGACTAGTTATGTCGTTCTTGTACTCCATCGATGTCTCTTCTTGCTCTCCGTCCTCCAAATTCCAGACCTTCACAGTTCCGTCATCGGAACTGGTGACGACTCGTCTTCCGCCAGGGAGATACGCGAACGTGAAGATGCCGATATTGTGCGTCGAGATTACCAGGTATGGCTGAGGTCCATCATTGTCAGGCTGTTGTGGTGTGACGCTTGACATGACGGTGCTATGCTTCGACTCGGCGTGTTTGCAGAGGTGCGCGGCGAGGGGATTGATGGAGGGAAAATGCTGAACACTAAACGAATTCCCTACAGCTTACATGTATATCACATGGGCATTGCTTCCTCTTAGCGCCCAATCCTGAGAACACTCAGATCTACCATACAAATTGGACCACCTCCAGCACTTCTGCACGGTTCGCCAAGTGGGGGTGGAACCGTTTCCAAACGTCGCGATGGGCAGAGGAGGAGCGTCATGAAGCATTCTCGGACGATACTCCGCAGTGATGCGCGATTACGATGTGCGTCGGGGTGGTACATGCCGAGTCCAGCAAGGACTTCGCCCAGGCCCCGTGCATCACCTTGTCGGTCGACGCCAGACGCAACTGACTACCGTTTGTAAAAATACTGCATCGTAAGGTTTATTACGGTTCAACTTCAACGACCTACAAGAGTCAAAACAGTATTGGGTGCACCCATACCACCTCTGCCCCTGCACCGCTACGGTGTTTCAGTGACGGGATGATGCTTGCAAGACGACATCAGTCAAAAAGTTTTGCTCAAGTCCCTTCGAAAGTTCGGAGTGTATCATCTGACGAAGGCTTCCCCTCGCTATACGATGCACTTGCACATTCGTCGATGTCGTGGTCGTGCGAGTCAGGTGGGCGTCGCCATGATGACGCGTTCCTCGACTGCGGAGGATAGGTCCCAGTCTCACCGTTCGCCTGGCTTGTACAGACAACTCCGACCTCTGTCTAGTGGATCCTTCCGTTGACTAGATTTTCTCCTTCCAATCCGCCAGGGTTTCATCAGCCACACCTGCCAGATCGTCGAATGTGTCGTCTCGATCGGACGACAGGGTCTTCCTCGTCTCACGAGCACCAAACAAGTCTGACATACTGTTCCTTTTCAAGACCCTCACGCTCAAAAACTGACTCACGAAACGGATCATCGAGCCTCAGCTGGCCGGGCCGGGGGTCGACGAGGCGAGGTATATTCTCTCTTAACAGAGACCCCAGGCCACCGAGACGTCCGTAGCCGCCTCCGCCTCCGTGTTCGCCCCACACCCTCATTCCTCGCGCAGGCACCGCTCTAAAAACGATGGACATCTCGGGCGGGGAGATCCTGATTCCTGAAACGAATTGAAGAAGGCCGCGAACGACATAAACGGCTTCGGGAACGACGGTGGGGGTTCAAGCGTAGCCTCACATCCTGTCCCATGGTTATTCTCCGCATTATACCCATTTCCATTCCGTTACGGTGCCTATGCACTCGACTGAGTGGAATGAGGATGATGTGGAGACGATGGTGGAGCAAGCGCTGATGGGTCGGGAATGGCTGGACCAACGACACGGCAATTCCGCCAAATGAAAATTGTAGGGATCTCTAGTCAATTGTACTGCACATGATAGCAAGATGTTCTCCGCAGGCAGACAAGACGTATGTTCTGTGCAATTCATATCGATTTGTGCATGTACATCATGTAACTTTTGCTCCTAGTGCTGTAGTATTGTTGCCAGTGATATCCTGGGACCACTGCAGCACTGAGCACTCAGATCTGTTGCTACAAATGTGTACATGAAAGCGGAACAGACCGGTGGTTTCTCCCTTGTCGCGGTGGGCTGGAGGTTGAAACATTATTGAAGGGTGCATTCTCGACCTTACCAAACCTTACCATGGACCATGCCAATCTGTCAAGCGTCCGTTCACGACGGAGCCAGTGGCGGGTGGCATTCAATGCAGTGGCACAAGCGATTTACTTCCACCACACAGTTCGCTCTCCGCAATAGGTTTGGCCCATGGTTTCTCGTTTCCCCCCGGTACAAGTACCCCCTACCCGTCGAGGGGAGCCCCTCAGTCCCAGGTTCCCCTCGTCACCGGTTCCACATCCAGACGACTCGGCGCCAAAGACTCTACAAGAACCTGGGAGTTCGTTTTCTGGTCTAATATCTACTTACATCTCTTCCTGGTGAGACACGTGGGTTGTTTTCTTCCCGGTGTTGTACTATTATAGTCATTTCCTGGCTGTTCTTCGGCGCAGTACCACCGATTGTGGACACGTTTTCAGGTTATCGAATTCCCTAAATAGACCTATGTCTACCAAGGCTGCCAGGTTCCGCCAACTCGTGCCTACCAGACCTCCAGCAGCTAGCCGTGTCGGTTATCGAGAATATCTATCAACAGGGTTCCTACAAATCGGCTGGCACTTAGTGGCTGGCTGGGTGCGCAGACCAGCCGGTAGCACCTCCGAGGGCTTCGAGCAAACTAACAGTGATCTTCTCATCTAGGATACTCGAATCCTGTACCTTTCTGATAGAATGGATCAGTCAGTTGGCAGGATACCACATGAGTAATGGCCCGATGAACCCGACATCCGTTTCCTCCGCAACACACACTTGTTCGCAGTTCCCCTCGTTAGAAAATCCGTCTATGGGAGAGTGAAAGGGGGCATGCAATGAGGAACGATAAACCATGGGCGATGACGATGGCAGAGTACAGAGGGCGCGGGTGACGGTGACAGCGATAGTGAACCTGGGGATTAGCGAATAGGCAAGGGGCGGAAATGACGAAGTGCGGCCGAAGTGGTGATGATACCTGGAGCGAAACGGCACGGATGATGGCGACAACAAAGTGCATGAGAGAACGAACTATGGTAATAACGAGCTGCAATTAGGAGTGGCGGGAGTGGGTGACGGTGATGACAGTGTGAAGACATGAGCAGTGGAGCGGAAGAAGGCGGGCGACTACTTGAACGACAAAGAATAGGGATGGTGACGGCAACATGCGAGAGGGGGCGTGTAATAGCGATGGTGGCGACAGTGATAAAGTTGTGGTGATCCGGTCCGTCTAGCCTGGGACCCTCGGACCTATCCACTACCCGAAATGGCGGTGGGAAGGAGCCTGATGGGAAGCCTGGCTTTCGGAGGTGGAATGTCATCAATCATTACGCAAAGAGACAGGAATTTTTGATCTGATACAAATCAGACGATGACATCAGTTGCCGCAATTGGCCAAAGGCGTGAAGAAACGAAGCGGTATGCCTGTAATGGAACGTACTTGGTTGAGAGCCGTCACAAAGGGGGATGATGAAAACACTATACTTGCATGCAAACAAGACAAGGTTCAGCCTGAGACCGCAGACCGGCACACTGCACTGTCGCAATATCAGTATTAGTATACCCTCGAAATGGTCAAGGGTTCACGATGCTATGGATGATTCAATACGAACGGGCAGTAGACACTGTCATCTCTGCACTGCACGTCGCGACGCCAGGTCTATAAGGTAGTATACGGAAAGCAGGCCAGGGACCGACCCTGGAAGGAAACGGGGGACCATCGTGAGGGATGCGCCAGAGTTGCCAAACAGGGGGAACATCGCCAACTCCCTTCATCAGAAGGTGCCCCGAGTCAGAAGGAAATTTCGGTGAGGTGATGGTAAGCTGTAGAGCTCATTTCGACCATCCGAGCACCCCAAGGTGCCTGGCATCAGAAAAATGGGATCGCCGACAATTCTTTTCATCCGCGGAAAACGCGTACGGGCAGTGTCTGGTTCCCCAGATGGGGTCCGTTGTACCGATAAACCCATAAAAGTGTATTTCGTATAATTCGTATTGCGGTACCTTGGCAGTGGGTATTCGTTGGCTTGGAAAACTTTATCATTTCTTCCGCCAAAATTCCACAGAATGGTTCAATGTCTTTCCAGGGTACATTACCTGGTTGTGTCTGGAAATGTATTTATACCCACCGTCATCATCCCGGCGATCAACATGCTGAGGCAAGCTGAGCGTGTAACTTCATTGGGAATCGACTTTGTCCCTGGAGACGCCAGCGAACCAGACGCGTCATTCCCTCAGGCTCGAGAATTGGCAGCCGAAGGTGTGTCTATTGGCAGTAGAGCAGACGACCACCACGATGGACCCCTTGGCGAGTAAGGACCCTTCGCGTCTTCAGTGTGATGACTTCTAATGGTTCCGACGCAGCACAACGCTCGATGTTACAAGTCTTAGTATAAATTCGTCAGTTTTATTTGACTTGCCAGCATACAAACCTGACGTGGAGATATTTACAGGGAGGCATCAACAGTTGGTGGAACCTCCGCCAACACCGTGACTGTCCAGTCCGAGATGAACCTAGTCAGTATTTCCTCCAGCAGACTCGAGCGAACCAGCATTGAGCCTTCTCATCCAGGATACTGAACTCCAAGCCTTCCTGACAGAAATCATCGGTCAATTGGCAGGATACCGCGTATGCATATGCAGTAACCCGACGAACCCAACATCCACTTCCCCCGCGAGACGCGCTAGTTTACAATTCCCCTTGTCGGAAAGCCCGTCCACTCATTCTCACGCGGCCCCGATGATCCACACAGAAAGCCAGTCGTATCTGTGCTCCTGGCATCCTCAGGGTTCAGAGACACAGTGCGATTACATTGCACCTGACAGGTCGGCGCTCCTTCGCCATCTCGGTACAATACACCAAGTCTCTGGTGCTGCAAACGTGCCTGTTGTTTGTCGCCTGATAAACTCCACGTTGGGCTCAGTGTGTGAAGCGCCAATAAAACGAGGGAACTTCCCGCGGCATGTTGATACTCATTACCTCGTACGCTATCATTGCCACTATTGTCCTGCTGGCACATCTTTCTCGCGCAAAGACAGCTGGAAGAATCACGTCAAGAACAAGCATGCATAGAACTCGTTGCAGACTCACCAAAATACTATCCAATTCTTCACGACCCACTGCTTACCTGTGGCTTTGAGCGTTTCACATTCTATCACATACTCCTTGTTTGCTATGCACTTCTTGACCTTCCCGAGTCCTTTCTTTGGTAGATTGGTCTGTGAACTACAAGCAGCACTCTATGTTACCTATCACCCAGAAATAATACTTACATGTGGTGGTCGGCTGTCCACCGTCACACGATATCAACGCAAAAGACAATCTGAGACAATGCCAGTGCAGAGTGGAGAAGAATATACGATTTGCTCACCTTCATACAAATCCTAGATGGTCCGACAATTCTGAGAGGTATCCGCCACTAAAACTTGACATTGAGCAGGACTGGATCCTGTCAATGCAACGGATCAAAATGTAACACTTTGCAAACGCTGACCTTTGTGGCAAGTCTGAATTGAGAGTGAGCCATTGCAGAGAAAGTTGTTTCAAACCTAGATGGGCCACGTACTACATATGGCTTAAGTAGCTGGCATGAACCTGTGTATACACACTCAGTGGAATCAAACAGCACCATGGCACGGATGATGCGACCCAAGAAATAAGTTGCATCTAACCGGATTCTAGCACGCAGTGATTTCTGGACAACGGGAACACGTCTCGTCGTATTCACACTCAACAGGTCTCTGAGCCTCGCCTGTAAGTCTCCGGAGAACTCATCTGCTCAACGCCATCACTGGATCGTGTCCCGTAGGTCGGCACCCGGTAGTGATGGCCGTGACCGACACGTCGAAGGCAGAGGTACCAATGGGACCTGAAGGACCGCCCAAGGCTTCTCGCTCTGCACCGAAAAGAATGCGTATATATCCATTTCTCCCGAAAACGAAGCATTCCTGCATTGAATGCACGGATTCAATCATGAGAAAAGCATTGTGTATTCGCGTATGGCGTGACAGACTGCTATGAAGGGTGAAAGGGAGCAGGCAATGAAGAGTGACAAGGCATGGGCGATGGCGATGGCGATGGCGATGGCGATGGCGACGGAAAAGTACAAGAGGGAGCGGGAGAGGGTGATGGTGATAGTGGGTGGTAGGGCCTGAGGAGCGAAATGACACGGAACGATGGCGACAACAAAGTGCATGACTCGAGAATGTGTTATGTCATGGCGATGGTGACAAGCTGCGGGAGTGTGGTGATAGTATTAAGACTTGAGCGGCAGAGCAAAAGGGGGTGGGCGACAAAGAGCGACAAGGCACGGGGTAATGGGTGACAGCGACGAGGAGTAGTTGGGAGCGTCGATGAACGCAGCCACGAACGTAGTTCGAGAAAGGCGGTCCGTCCCTCTCTGGTTGTTTCAGGAGAGGATTTGACGAGCTCTCCAGCGTGTTCCTAGCTACCATCTAGATGCCATGCGGCCAGTGGGTTGTTCGTCCTGGGTCTGACTGTCGTCCACGGAGGCACTTCGGCAGCTGGGATGGTAGGGCGGGGACCCTCACAGGTTCAAACCCCGATTCCGGAATCCCGATCGATCAATCTGAGTAGCAGCGCCGTCTCAGTGAAGGAAGCTGGTGGTGTCAATGGTGCACAGACCTACTTCTAATACTATGTCCCATCCACTCCAATGCCATGACCATGCCTGCTATATAAACTATAATGCATCGAGGTGGAGGGAAGTGTTCATCCCGGTTGACCCATGGGATCCACCATCGTCGCACTCCCACTCACCAGCGCCGCTCCTTCCCTCACACCTGATGACAAGCAGAACGAATGTTCATCTACCCCCAAGTCAGGGTCTTTGGTAGTAAGCCCCTTCGAATCACTGCATGCCTTGAATGCTGCAACGCCTATGAATGGCTGGCAGCAGAACCGCTTGTGGTTTTACCCTAGCTTAAGCGTTGCTCAGCCTTACCTCTATCCTGACCAGCACGGAAATACGCGAGTGATAGACGTTGCTTTCTATTCGTCACTAACACATTGCGTAGTAGCCCTCCGGTACCATCTGACCATGCCTCGGGTCACGATATACTTGAAGTGGTTCACCCCCTTATCTCACGATACAATCCATTGCTGATATCTCTACAGTAGAAAAGCATCCGGTTTATTGGACACAAGACAACTTTGGTCACCGATTACAAGCCTTGCTGCTTCGTATGCGACATCAGGAACTCCGTTCATGATGGGCTCTCATGCTTCCCCGCATGGTAAGTATGCTATTCCCGTTCTCGTGCCAATCTAACTAAATGACATAATCCAAGTCTGCTCCCAATGGAATCACAGAGGCTATGAGTGGAGCTATCAACCCTCTTCACGCCCATATGAGTAACTATGCAGTGAGGTCTCTGGTTGACGCTTGCCTTGATGTCGAGCTAACTAAGTGCGTTTTGGTACAGTGTCTCAATGATGTGCAGTGGTCAGTGGACCCGACTTGCCATACTACCGCGGTTGGTATGTACGATCGCCTATAGACAACCCAAGCTTGCTGATGCCAATCGTAGGGTCAGTTCAATATACTTCGGGTTTGGGAATATGCGTCACGTATGCAGTTCCTGACGGAGTACCAACAAGAACAGGAATGTTCCGTTGCAAATGGCTGATTCTCCCCACGGGCCGTTAACCGTGTGGAGGCTTTTGAAGGATGTCTCTGTCATGACAATCCATGAAGGTAAGTGCTTAGAGCATTGTCCAGGTATCGGAGAGAATCGTGACGAGACAAACAGAACGAGTCATGTTTTACTAAGCAACTCAGGTGAGAGTTGGGGCTTGCACAGACGGTGAGTTGCAGAACAGGTTTACTCCCAGGAAGCTTTCGCAACCTGGCAGGCAAGTAAACGGACAAACAGCCAGAAACCAACGGACCCAAATCATACTCGCGGATAATTCATGGATTCGTAAAACGGCTGGGGTAAGAGTTCTAGGAAGCGCCACAACTCCTCAGGTTGGCTGTTTTGTGGAGAGGCGTAGCGCTCTCAGCGGCCTACGTTTGTGTCCAGCAACCAAAAGGAATCTCGTGGCATCCCAACTGTTGCCGGAGATTAGATGTTTAAAGAGTCTCGACTCTCGAGGTACCGATTCCGATGATACCACGAACTCTATGGCGTTTAGCTCAGCAGTTCCGATGCCTGGACCTTTTACGAGCAAACGCCACTCCTGCGGTTCTCGATATTCGGCCCCAAGCCACGTAGTCATCTGACTATGCTCAGATTCGGCTGCTGTGGCACTCTTGTAGCATCCGTTCTGCGCCCCGCTTCACCGATGCACGCGCATCGCGCAGCGTATGTTATTGCCCACTGACATCGAATTAGGGCTGTAGGTGCGGTTATGCCGGGGTTTAAAGTCTTTGCACAATATGAAGGTATTCTCGAGGCTTTAGAGCTGTATGTTGTGCCTGGGACCAACCGTGAAACCCGACTTCCATGCTGATTTGTGCAAGGTTGGGGATTGCCCCAGGTATGTGTCTTCTAAATCCCATAGTCAATCCGAGTAATGTGACCAGTGATCTGGTATCATTCCCAAGGATGATCTCCATGTCGATCTCTGAGATTAATGAGCACTCACACGAGTACCGTGGAGCAGCAATATTTCATTCGTAAGCTGGAAGGATGACAAGTTGACCTTCTCGCCCTCGTCGTGCGACAAACGGAAATGTTCCCATGTTGCGAAGCAGGTAAGCGAAAGAAGTTGATATTAGCAGGGGTGCGATTTGTTATCAGACGCCGTAGGATAAAGCGGCGGGGCCGAGATTGATTGGTGCGCGCCCTGACTATATGAAGGTATGGCGTGAGTACGAAAATTTATTGTGCATCTTTTCGCCCACTCCCTCTCCCCCCTGCAGATTATTCCTCGAGGGTGTCGTACTATAACCAAGGATCTTAATCATATCCCTCCCCTCTGACACAGCATTTGCTGAGCCTCCTTCGGTTTGCGCTAGGTCCCTATGGTCAGGTCCGGTTATCAGAATCCCAATTGCGTGGATCGTTTATCGATCTATCGATGTGGATGTGGCCGACCATGACTGCCATCAGCGGGTCATGCGACTCGTTCATTTCCGCCAAGCATGCCTGCCAAAACCGATTTCGGATGGAGAGCCACCACCTTCGAATGTGCCTGCTCTTCTTAATTCCCGGTATCATCCTTTTGGAGGCAGCTTTGGCTAGTTCTGGCAGAACATGTCCAAGGCAGCACCCCTCCAAGTGTTATGGAGCATGAGAGCTGAAGTACTCGGAGAGGGTGGGTCGCTGAAGGGAAATCCCGCCCGCCAGGGGTATATTGGAAGGCTCACGTAGGAGATATAATTCACACAAGTACGCCGTTCCTCTCTTCCTCAATACCTTCAAACAACCCCTCGCACCTTCTGCAACATCTAAATACCACCCTTTAAACCGCGTCTTTTGCGGCGTCGTGAGCAAGACCCTGTTCTCGCCTTCGAAATCCTAGCTGATCCCGTAAAGATCAATGCATCAGCAACCCCCGCCAGTACCTCCAGACACTCCCTCCCACCACATGGCACACAACGCCGACTCGGATCCAGAAGTCAGCTCGCATTCTTTTATTTCTGGGATTGCGCTCAAAAGCTCGTAGCTGGCTCATGCGCCGTTGTACCACGTGAACCACACAATAGAAGGGCACCCTCCTACCATCCCCGGGTATAGTTGCCATTCCGTCTTTTTTCTAATCTTCTAACAGAGCTATACAGAGGCGTTGCAACAACAAGCAACCATGCGAATCGATGCAAATGGCTCATGGGCGGGATACTACCATGTGGCCAATGTTTCGCCACCTTTGACGACTTGATCGTACACTTAGGGCGCGAGCACGACGTACAGGGACCCGCGGGACGGAGGCTAGTCTGTCAATGGTTGACGCACAGAGGATCCTGCGGTAACCAGTATCGGCGAGACGCATATCGCCGCCACATTGCTACCCATCTCAATCTCTCATTTCCGTGCACCGTGATCGACTGTAGCAAGTCTTTTTCTAGGGTGGATACCCTGCGTTCACACATGAAAAAGCACACGAAGGGGTGACCTCCTCCTGAACGCTTTATATTACTGTAATTTTGTGTCCGTTATTAGACTTATACTAGTGTTCGTCCGCGTTGTAGTCATCGTTCACGCTGGTGCATCTCATGGGTAATTGTTTATCTATGGTAAGAACAGACCTTTACGTGGGGTGACGAGTCTGATGAGTACGGTTACGAGTCCCCGCAAGTTCAATACCTGGCCACAACAAGGTTACGAGTCCGATAAGTATGGTTTGTTATTCTTTGTGAGAAGTCGAGACCTTGAGCATCGCATGTTCGAGAATGTGATTGAAGTTCATTTATTCTTGCCGTATTTAAACG
Organism: Boletus patriciae; assembly: GCA_038093075.1. NCBI lineage: Eukaryota > Fungi > Basidiomycota > Agaricomycetes > Boletales > Boletaceae > Boletus > Boletus patriciae. Next base: position 10,987 of record JBBPRK010000902.1, read on the forward strand.
CATGCATTTGTGGGGAATTTCATCACTCCTGATAGTGCCTGCCTGGATCTTTCCATTCAAGACTGGGCTAAAATTATCAATACCGTCCCGAGTGGAAGTCCCACATCAAGCTGGTCTTGCTAGCTGTAGTCACGGCGTCAGTAAAAGGAACATTACCAATCCCGTGAGGAGCAGAACCCTTGGGGCGGAGATGATACTTACCGTCGTGATCCCCCTGCCGCGTGCCTTGGCGAGCTAGCCCAAATAACCCAATTCCAGTGAGTGTCTGAGTCACATCCGTGCTGTCCATGAGCCCGGCAGTTGATCGTGGCCGTCGACGTCATGGATGGAAACCCGGCCTTCGGAGATGGGACATCATTCATTCATTCATTCAATTACACAAAAAGTCGACCGTGACAGACGGCCGCATAAATTGATCTGATAGTCATACGATATGAATCAGTTACCACGGTTATCCAAAAGCATGAAGGAACGAAATGGTATGCCTGTAAGGTTTAGGTTGGGCTTAGGGTCTAGGCCGTACAAAGAGTCAGCCTAACACTATACTTGGCATTCCCCGAGTACTGTTCAACTTTCCAAATGCGACTATGTGCCACAACGTCCGCTGCCGTCACGGTCGATGGAATTATTCTGTGGTTACCCTGGCACCTGATAATGGCAGTGTGATAGGATCAAGCCAAGGTGACTGGTGGCCTTCCGCAACACGTGTTCGATGGCATGGACAGCCATTATGGAAAAATACATTGGTCATTGAGCCGATGAAACAAAAAGTGTGGAAAAACGTCCGGGTGCCAGCTTGAGCGGAAATGAGGTGGTGGGAGTCGACCGAACGGAGGCATCACTAGTGATTTAGACGTGACCGAGGACCATGCATCTGATATGACGGAGGTAATATCAGCACTAATATGCGCCAGGGTTGTCAAACAAGGGAACGTTGCCAAAAATTCTCCCTTCATCAGAAGGTACTCAGAAGGAGATTCCGAGGCGATGGTAAGCTGCAGATAGAGCTTCCATTCCGACCTCACCCAAGCATTCCTCCAACCCATCTAGACTTAAATGACAATTGGATCCGATTAGTACAGGTGCCTGGCATCGGAAAAGGGGGCCACTGACAATGCTTTCCATCGGCGGAAAACGCGTACGGGCAGTGTCTTGGGTTCCGCTGTGATAAACCAAAATGGTGTATTCCCAAAGAACCATTCATATTGCGGTGCCTTGGCGGCGGGTACCGGTGCATACCGTTTGATTACTTGGAAGACTTAATCATCATGATCCCCCCCCCCACCAAACTTCCGCAGAATGGTTCAATGTCTTTCCAGGGCATGACCTGGTTATATGGGGACATATTTATGCCTACCGTCATTACCCCGGCATGAGGCGATCAACATGCAGAGGCAAACTGAGCACATAACTTCATCGGGGATCGACTATCTCCCCGGAGACGCCAGCGAACTAGACGATTCATTCCCTCCAGAATTGACAGCCGAAGGTGTGTCCATTAGTAGTAGAGCAGACGAACGCCGCAATCAACCCCCTTGGACCTTTCGCGTCTTCAGTGCGATGATTTCTCACGGCTCCCCTGCAGCTCGATGCTCGATGCTACTAGTCTTGGCATAAAATCGTCAGTTTTATTTGAATATCCAGCATACAAACCCTGACGCTGAGGTTATCTACAGGGGACATCGACAGTGGGTGGAACCTCCGCCAGCACTACGCAGTCCGAGATCAGTATAGTTAGTATTTCCACCAGGAGACTCGAGCGAACCAGCATTGAACCATCTCATCCAGGGTACTGAAATCCAAGCCTTCCCGATAGAACTCACCAGTCAGTTGACAGGATACCACATACGCAGTAACCCGACGAACCCAATATACAATTCCCCGCAACATGCACTAGTTCGCACTGCGCAGTTCCCCTCGTCGGAAAGCCAGTCCACGCGGCTCCGATCCACTCGGAGGACCAGTCGTATCTGTGCACCTGACAGGTCGGCACCCCTTCGCCATCTTGGTACAACACACCAAGTCTCTGGTGCTGCAGACACACCTGTTATTTATCGCCTGATAGACTCCACGATGGGCTCAGCGTGCGAGGCGCCAATAAAGCAAGGAAACTTCCCTCGGCATGTCGACACTCATTACCCCGTACGCTATCATTGCCACTAGTGCCTTGCGAGCACATCTCTCTCGCGCAAAGATAGCTGGAAGAAACACGTCAAGAATAAGCATGCATAGGACTCATCGCAGACTCACCAAAAATACTACCCATGCTTGCCTACGGCTTCGAGCGTTTCACGTTCTATCACAACTCCTTATTTGGTGTACACTTCTTGACCTTCACAAGTCCTTACTTTGGTCAATTGGTCTGTGAACGCTCTATGTTACTTATCACCTGAAAGCAGAAATAATACTAATTGGCGGCTTACATGTGGTGTTTGGTTGGCCACGCGATGTCGATACCAAAGTCCATCCTGAGACGGGGTCAATGCAGAGTAGAGAAGAACATACGACTTGCTCACCTTCATACAAACCATAGATGGTGATTTTCAGAGGCGAGATGTTAAAACTTGGCACTGAGCAGACCTTCAATGATCCTGCCAGTGTAACGAGTCAAAATGTGATACCTTGCATCATGCTAATCAGAATTGAGAGCGAGCCATTGCAAAGAAAATCGCTTCAAGCCCGGATGGGTGCCACGTAGAGGTGGGGGTTGTGTCTGACATTATACCATATGGGTGCTGTTCGGCTCCAGTGCGTAAGTATACACAGGTCCGCGCGAAGTAGAACGTGTGAAGCAAATTGCCGCATCCGATCAATTGAGTATCGGACGCGAAACGCTCCTACCTTTTCAGGTATGTTCGGAACCAGTGGTTACCTTGCTTGCAAGGTCTCTCGTTGCTCGAAATTGACCGGTCTTTTCACCAACACGTGATGTCACGTGCTCGGCTCTTTGCGTGCGCCGTGCGTTGCCACTCGTCAAGCAAGGTTTCTGCCGACGCAGGCGGCATTTCCCGAGTTTCTTCTGATATCGAAGTATTAGGTCTGACTTAGGGTGACTACCTTTTCAGTACGTTTTTCAAAGTGTGCTTGATCATCCCTTCAAGTTGGTGACAACGCGAACAACAAAAGATTGAAGTAACATCGTACCAACTAACGGCTACCTTGCCAGCTTGTATGCTAGCACTCACAGTGAATTCCCGACAACGGTGACGCCCCCCCTCGTGTTCACACTCAACAGGTCTCTACGCCTCACGGTTGCCCCTCAAGGCCTCATGTATGGCTTGGGAGAACTCGTCTGCGCATTGCCATTACTGGATCGTCCTCAGAAGGTCGGCACCCCATAGCGATGGGGATGACCGACACGTCCAAAGCAGAGGTACCAATGGGTCCTGAAGGACCGCCCATTGATTCCAAGGCTCCTCGCTCTGCACCGAAAACAACAATGCATACATACCCATTTCTCCCGAAAACGAAGCATTCCTACATCGAATGCATGAGTTTAATCGCGACAGGAACGTTGTGTATTCGCGTATGGTGTGATTCTGATGACAGAATGCAAGGAAGAGTGAAAGGGAGCAGGCGATGAGTGACAGGGCAAATGGCAATGGTGATGGGAAAGTACTGGGAGCGGGGGACAGCGATGGCGATAGTTAACCGGGGGGATTAGCGGATAAACGTAGGTGGCGAAAATGGCGAAGTGCGGACGAAGCGAGAGATGATGGGTGATGAGGCCCGAGGAACGAAATAGCACAGATGATGGCGGCAACGAAGTGCATGAGAGAACGGGTTGTGGAGATGCTGATAAGTCATAACGAGCTGCGATCAGGAGCGACAGGGAGCGGGTGATGGTGTTGACAATGTGAAGGCATGAGCAGCGGTCCGCGAAGCGAAAGGGGCGGGCGACACAGAGCGACAAGGCATGGGTAATGGTGACGGCAAAAGTGCGGAGGGAGCGTGTAATAGCGATGGTGGTAACAGTGATGGTAAACTGCCAGGAGGAGCAATCGGAAGTGAGTGATGCATTATGGTGATGACAGACAGCGACGAAGGCGACTCCGAGCAAGAACGTAGTTTGGGAAGGGACAACAATCCCTCCGTCCTTCTCTGGTTGTTCCAAGGGAGAATTTGACGAGATCCCCAGTATGGTCTTAGCTACCATATAGCTACCCTCCCCCAGTGGGTTTTTCGCCCTGGTCAGACAAGCGGGGGCAACTTGGGCGTGCAGTTGAGGAATTGTCAGATGCGTTTGGCTGGTCCGGATCTTCGGAACCCATTTCGGGGATATCCTCGTCGGATCTGGTGGCGCGAACATTAATGCTTATCTGTCGCACTGCCGCGGTGCACACCCGAATCTCGATCTGGCGGCTCGTCCTCCCATCCATTTATGCCAGAGAATGACCATGAGCCCTGCTATAAATGATAATGCCTCGAGGTGGAGGATGGTGTTCATCCAGGTTGACCCATGGAATCCACATCCATCGTCGCACTCGCACTCACAAATACGAATTTTCACCTTCCCCCACGTCAAGGTCTTTAGTCGCAAGCCCTTTCCAGTCACTGCATGTCTTGAATGCTGCACCTCCTACGAATGGCTGGCAGCAGAACCGCTTGCCATTTTACCCTAGCTCAAGCGTTGCTCAATCCTACCTCTATCCTGGTCAGCACGTATATGCGTGAGTGATAGAGGTTGCTTCAAGTTTCTATTTATCGCTAACGCAAGTGTAGCCCTCCGGTACCATCTAACCATACCTCGGGTCACGACACAAGGTGGCTCCCCACCTTATCTCACAGTACAATTCATTGCTGACACCTCTACAGTAAAAAGGCATCCGGTCTATTGGACACAAGACAATGGTCACCGTTTCCAAACCTTGCTGCTTCGTATGCGGCTGTCGTTGCGGCATCAGGAACTCCGTTAATGACGGGCTCTCATGCTTCCCCGCATGGTAAGTATGTTATTCCCGTTCTCGTGCCAATCTAACTAAATGACATAATTCAAGTCGCTCCCAATGGATTCACAGGGTCATATGCTTCCTATGACACACTAGCACGTGGAATGGCGCCAGAGCCACAGGTCATACCACATTCACAAGTAATACCGGATTTGAGTTCAGGTTTCCCCAGTTCAACGGGATACTATCATGCAAGCCTCGGTACCGATGTCAGCATCCCTCATTCATCTCCTGGTTATCAGTGTCTCTTCATGCACCAGCCCGACCGCCCCGCATTCCCTACAAGCAATGTCATGCCATCATATTCCTCATGCTCTACCGAAGTCATCACAAACTTCGTCGATGACGAGCGGCAAGCTCCGGTCGTGATTTCTCGGTCCCCAGAGAAGAAAGGCTCAGGTCGCCGACGTCGCCAACGTGCTTGTGCCTTCAACATTGAAGGATTGTGGCTCGATAAAGACGATCTCTACACCGGCGCTGGCCAGCCCGGTAGTGGCATGATCAGCGTCCACGAATGTCACTGGGCCGAGTCCAGCAACCCCTGCGGGATGTGGATCGTTGGCTCAAGATCCCACGTTGGTGCTCACATCCGTAAATGGCACAGCCAGAGGCACGCGGAGAGCACATTCAAGTGTCTGTGCCTGTGGGACGGGTGCACTACTAATAAAACCATGCTCAGGGACTCGATCAACCGCCACGTCGTCACTGTTCATTTCGGGGAGGGATTTCGTTGCCAGGGCTGCGAACGGGAGTTTTCGCGGAAGGATGTGTACGATAAACATGTTGCGAGCGGTG